>JANBPK010001679.1:0-16859 GCA_027579435.1 Candolleomyces eurysporus
AAGAGGGCAAGTCTTGAAAGATCTCAACGAGTTTATCGGTGGGAACACCCGCCAGGCGGCCAAGCTTCAGTGATTGCAGCGTCTGCGCACAGTTGGATTTTAGGGTGAGAAAGGAATGCAGATATTCGATTGCGTCGTGAGCATCGGAGTTGATGTCATCGTAGAACGCAAATTGAATGCCCATGTTGAGCAGGGAGGGCGTTGTGAGAGCTGTGAGGTTGGCAACAAGGTCGAAGGGTGCATTTTCCACTTTGAGCGTTTGAAGCCTTGGGAGCCAGAGGGGGATAGATCCAATACCGTCGTCGAGAGGATAAGGTGGATGACCTGAAACCAAAGTCAAGGTTTCGAGATTGCTGCAATATTTGAGGAGTTCAAAAGTATGGCGGACGTTCCAGTCGGTGATGATGGTAAGAGCACGCAAATTTCGAGCGAACGACTCTGGTAGATCGAGGAATGGGTCCAGATGTTCGAAGATGTCCGCATCATACCATGGTAGATGTATCTGGAAGCGAATGATAGTTGAGGGTAGATTGAGGAATATGGGTTCGAGATTGATTCTCTCGGAGTCCCACAGGCTCGTAAGGTCAAGCGTAAGGGACTTGAGGTGGCGTAATGGCTGTGATGTTTTTGGGACTTCAGAGACCTCTAAAGCATCCAAAAAGACGCCTGTATCAGGCCACTCGAGAGTAAGGTGGTCGAGGAGTAATCCTTCAATGAGCAACCTGCTGAGCGCAGTATTCGCCAACTGTATCCCATCGTCACCCTCTTCGTGCAATACCTCCAAAGCCTTTGGCAGGGCCGCCGATCGCCCCAGCCATTTTATAACTCCGTCAAATGACAGTTGCGATTTACAGACGCTCAGCCCCTTCCACAATCGACGACATAGGATAGCGGCATTCCTCCAGCTCTTGCACACGAGGCACAGCGTGATGAGATCCGTCCGGCTTCGAAAATCGAGAACCTCTGGAAGCAGAAAAACGAATATTTCCCCCAAGATCTCCTCTGGAAGTCTTCGCACAGCAGAGAGCACACTGCGACGCCATCGGATTTGCTCCTCCATCTGTGAGACCCTGGCCAGCAGGTCATTGATTTCCATTTGAATAGAGGCAGCTTCTGCGTCGCTCGGAGGTGCGTTAGTAGAGAGATAACTGGCGCCGAGTTCGTTGGTCATTTGTATAGCTGGTATATGTGGTTAGAAGAGAGACATAAGGAAAGACGTCTCAAATGGACGCAGTGCAACTGTTCTCACGGTAAGATGGTTCGTTGCGAGGATGCAAGTAGCAAGGACAAAGGGAGAGATTAGAAAATTAGAAAAATACGCCTAGTGAATGGAATAAATAAATTTGAAATCCATGCCTCCTATCTTAAAATATCGTGGTGCTCAAGAAGAGGATAATAAACGTAGCACACCACAACCAACCCATACAATATTCATCTCCTTCCCACCATGCCGGCAAAGTCACAGTAACGTTTTCCTTGAAGAGGAGAAATCGGAGAGGTGGAGGATTCTCACCTGTGAAACTTGGCAGATGAACTCCTAAGCTCGAAAGTTTGGAAGAAATAGTTTGCTTCTCGCCCGGGAGACATTGTTTGTTACTCAAGTTTTCAATGAATTTTCGCTGTCTCCAAACAAGTTACAAATCACCCTCTGGATCGAGGGATTTTCAAGATGAAAGACTGTCTAAAAGGTTCTGGCAATTGTATTAATCCAACACAAGGTGACTGAGGCGGGGGTGGGCGCCAAAGATCCACAAAAAATCCTCGCAAATGACTGAATTGGCAAGGCGCAAATACTGAATCTTCCGAAAGCATTCTCGGCGACCCATTCGACAGCAAGCGAAGGAACTCTGGGTCCACCAGTTGGCTGCGAGGCTGGACGACGCCGTTATCGCAAGGTTCCTTCGCTGCAACCTTGCAGGTTTTGGGGAACGCTCCCGTGCGATCCAGCCAGGCCGTGACCCTACTCCAAAGTTGGTGGCACGAAAGTGCTGCATTACGCCAACTCTCGGCTGACCAGGCACAGATTAGTAACTTGTTTCCTGCTATCTTCGCCTAGGAAAAAAGATGCGACTGTATCCTTCAAGATTTCCCAGAGAATTTCGAGGGGAACCCGCCGCATAGCCGAGAGTATGAACCTGTTCCATAAGAGATGGTTTTTATAGTACGAAATGATTCCTCTCAAGTATTCATCATCTCGTTGGATAAGGGCTGCTTCATTGGGGTTGGAAGTAACATTGGTAAAGTAAAGATGTGGCTTTGCACATAATCGAAAGGACAAAAAAGTTCGGATACGGGGAATCGAACCCCGAGCTGCCGCGTGAGAGGCGGCAATGTTAGCCGTTACACCATATCCGATTACAATGAAGCAGGGGCCCCTGAGATTAGATTGATTCCGTATTGACCCTTGTGATTTATGATGGGTGCTGCACACGCTTTGGTTCTTGACCATCATCTCCTCCTGGTACCCCACCCCCCCCTAATGCCCTGCGGAATACCGCGCTCATAAAACCAACCGCTAAAGGCAAGGGTAACCCAGTATTCTACTCAAAGTTGATCTAAAGTATCCCAGGATGACCACGCTGGACTACGTTGATATTCCAGCCGGGGTCACACGACTCCGGTCGTCGCCACCTGCGTCGCTGAAGTCCAGGTCGTCCTCTCCTTCTCAAAGTACATCCTCAGATATACGGCCAGCACCTAGAATATATACAAGTCTGCCACACCCATCACCACCGGCGTCACCCACAACCACGAGTCGCGCAAGGCAAATGTCGCTCTCAGCAAGTGCATTGACGTCACCGACGCTGTCGTTCATACCGCAGCTATTGCTATCTTCTGCGATTCCTGGAGGGATAGGCACCTCAGGTGGGGAGGATAGTGGCTCCCTACCTACTTCGCCTACGAATTCGTCGTTCAGTCCCCGGCAGGCGACATTCCCTTCCTCGAATGGCCCCGGGGTTGCGAACAAACCTGCGACACTACTCTCGAACAAAGACCCCCTCTCCCTCCCAATAATGTCCAACAATTTCCGTCGCTTTGTCTCGAAAGTGGGACCTGTGTTCTGGCTGCAAGATCGCATTGAGGAAATTGTGTTGTGGAAACGCGGATGGAAGAGAACGGTGACTTGGATGGCGGTCTACGCGTGGTTGTGTTACTTTCCAAGGATGGTGTTGTTGATTCCCCATGCCGTAGTGATTGGCGCGATATTGGCCACATATCCGTACGCAGGGAAAGAGCAGGCAGGGGGGGGCAACGTCTGCAGGGGCTTCGCAGCCGCTGTCGGCTGTAGCGGAGGGTTCAGCACCGTGGCAGGCAAATATTCAGGCTATCCAGAACTTGATGGGTGCAGTGTGCGTCGATTTCCCTCTTCTCTCTTGCACTCGCTGACTGTTTTCTAGATCTGACCTATTCACCGTCGCTGAGCCCCATGTCCACCACTTCGTCCTCTCCCCAGCCCATTTCAAAGATCCATCTTCTACATATACGAAGTCTGGCTCCTCTTCATCATCGAAAGCCACCACAAACACTGGAGCTCCTCCCAACACCTCAAATAACCCAGCCTCCCCCTATACCCTCCACATCCTCGTCATCCTGACACTTAGCTTTCCCCTACTCGCCTTCATCATCCACATGCCGTACTTTCCTATCCGCCAAGTCTTTCTGGTCGGTGGACTAGTACCCTTTCTGTTCACCCACCCATGGGTTGGCAGGCTCCTCGTTGTCGCTGGTCCTTACAGCCACGTCATTGGTATCGCTCTCCGGAAACACGCAATCGAACTCAACAACACCGTTCGCGGACTCCTAGGCGCCAAGACCAAGGCTACTTTAAAGAAAGGGCTTGACGACGACGAGGCTGAAGTGGGAGGCGTCGATGGCACAAACAAGAAACGCCAGCCAGTCAAAATGGTCATTCGCAGACTCATGGACGATGACCGGCTCACCGATAAATGCTGGAACTCGGAAATGCGGGAGGTGGAGTTGTGGGAGAACGAGAGGTTCGCCGACACCAATGCCACTACCTCTGCAAATTCTTCGAACGGAAGCAACAATTCGAACCCGCAATCCTTATCCTTATCAAGAGGCCAGTGGAGTAAAGCTAACCTGCGACCTAACGAGCGGTCTGCGTGGACGAGGGGCAGGGATGGGTGGAGTGGTGTAGGTGTTGGAGCGCTTTCGTCCTCTGGTAATGGAGCTGGGGACGGGAATGCTGGGGTGAGTGATGGGCAGGGAGAGGTTAGGTGAGTTTTAGTCCAATCCGTTCCCTTACTATGCCCCTCTCATCGACGAAATTTCTGACGCCCTTTCCCAGTAGCAACTTAACCTTCTCACTGGCGCCTGGCTGGCTGTTCGTGGAGACGGAGGATTGGAGGAAGGATCTTGTGGGTGCGTGGTCGGGTGTTGGAACTGATCCAGGTGGGCATCGTACTTCTCCTTCTCTCTTCCCCTCCGTTTATTGCTTAACGTAAATGCTGACTGACTCCCTTGTGCGCAGATGGCTGGGTGTACACCAACGATGCATGGCTCGGGGCGCGTCCTGAACCATACACCGCCGCTGGAGGGCTAGGCAGTGTAACGAGAAGGAGGAGGTGGGTGAGGAGGGTGTGGTATGATAAAGACAGGGCGGAGAAGGAGAAATAAACGAACGGGAACACTAGTACCGACTGTCTTCTTTCGACTCTGTGTGCGATAGGATTTTCTGATGAATATACATCTATAGCTCAGACGCGGATCATCCAATATTTGCTGTGGTCGCTCCCGAGAGATACAAGTGCACCATAAAAAAGACGGCCGGGCATCATCTTGTTGTGTGATGGCTCGATAGCGGATGCATGACAATGAGGGCGGGATAGCTCGAAATCTATTGTTTCGGATTTGGTATGATTACATTCACTTTATACAACTTCCATCATTCGGTCCGGCACCTAACGTGGACGTTGTGGCGCCCCCCCCTCTTGAATCTCTACCACCACCATCCTCCTCATGGCTGACTACGTGAGTTCACCTCCCTTGCCCCTGATTGCCTGTAATAACCCAGTATTAACCAAAGCCGGCGATACCGATGCATCCACTGGGGCTCCCAGCTTCAGGCTCTGGGATAGGTGGATCCGTTCCCCCTTCGGGCGCCTACTTTCCGAGTCTTGCTCAAGACGACGTCCAGGCTCAAGACGGGGTACATGTGAGTATGTGAATATGGCTTATATAGACGTATCTATTGACCCAATTATCAAATTCAAAGTCAAACGAGCGTACTGGTCGTTCGAGTTCGGAGAGCAGGAGGAGAAGAGAGAATATTCGGCTCGGGAAGCGCCCAGAGCATAAGGATGAAGAACTCAAGGACGACGAAACTGTACGTCTTGTTTGCCTTTCTTCGAGATCAAAAAGCTGAAGCTGCTCTAAGGATGTGAAGCCATGGTCCTCAGACGATCCTCGCGTATATCCGTTTCCTAAGGCCGAAGCTAAACCGGAGTCGGACGCCTGGGCAGTCTGCTTTGATCTGGGAAGAAAGTACGATAAAGAGAGATGTGATGCCTGGAGAGATGAGGTCGATAAATTGCTACTATTCGTGCGTCTTAATCTACAATGTTTACCTGCTACAACAATTGACTGCTTAATAGGCGGCCCTCTTCTCCGCAGTTGTCACGGCGTTCACTGTGGAGTCGTACAAGCTACTCGAAGTGGATCACGAAGAAAGTACAGCTGTTCTCCTTTTCAGTATCCAGCAACAACTCGACAACCTCGTCCGCCAAAACACTTCCGCTCCTCCCCTACTCCCCAATCCCAAAGCCGCATTCAAAGCGCCGCCCTATGCAGTCCATGTCAACGTCTGCTGGTTTCTCAGCCTCATGCTCAGCCTTTCAACTGTGTCGATAGGCATTTTATGTCTACAGTGGCTGCGAGAATATCAGCGGGAGGCAAATGTGGCACACCAAGATGCCATTTCCCTCCGATACCTCCGGTTCAACGGCCTCGAGAGGTGGAAGGTTCCCAGCATTATTGCGGGCCTTCCCTTGCTACTTCAAGGAGCACTTATACTATTCTTCGCCGGGATGGTTATTTTCCTTTGGAACACGAATAAACCAGTTGCGATCGTCGTCGCGACTGCCGTCAGTACAACCGTTTTCTTCCTCCTCCTGACCACCATCCTTCCTCCCATTCAAGCTCTGATATCGAGAGCCGGCTGGATGACCGATGTGGATCGGAAATATTCGCAGTGTCCTTACAAATCGCCGCAAGCGTGGGCAATCCGCCCTATCGTCGTCTGGATCGCCATAGGGGTTTCACGGGCATTCTTATCCCTCCAGAGGCGTCTCAAGGTCACAGATGAGCAAGTCGCTGGTGGGCAAGTCGCTGATGAGCAAGTCATTGATGAGAAAGAGGTGTTCTGGAACGGTCGAGCCGAATATTTCCGAAAACTTATGGGAGCCAGGGATTGGTCAGACAACGACATGATTATCCAGCACTCTGTTTGGGCGTCGACCAATCCATTCGTGCCCCTTCAGGACTTGAAGCATGCGACGGATGCTAGAGGAACGGCGTTAGGGCTTGCATGGATCGCTAATATGTCTACGCAAAACATCAGAGCGATTTATGCGTTCATCCACTGTGCGCAGGACATGGCGCCTCATCATGGCAAAGGGATGCTAAGACACATGTTCACCGAGGAGATGGGGCCGAACGCTCTCGCCTTCGTAACCCCGTATAATGATACATCGCCTGATCGGCTGAGCGACGCTATGAATAGGGATATTTTCATGGCCTACGCCTTGGATTACTTTGCGCTGAGGAATGGTCAACTTCGCAAGCCATTTTTGAAGTATCGGTTCGAATTGTTGATGAGGATCCTGAATGGAGCCGAGACATATCTGCCCGATGACGAAACTCCTGCGATGAGGGCTAGATACTGCATCCCCGAGGGTCAGTTAGCCAGTATGTATTTCGCATACGAACAGGGGAAGGACTCGACTATGACGGAGCTACCTCGCGGTGAGTCACTCTTTTTAGGGCTTGAAGAAGTAATTGACGATGTGCTTAGAGTGCAGAATTCAGTACTTCGAGACGGTCTGGCTGTATATCAACACTGTTCGCGTTCAGCACGTTGGATACCTTCTAGCGGAAGGCGCGATGTGTTTGCATCTTGTTGTTCCCGGACCACCTGGACTATCCTCGCCTCTGCAAATGGAGCCCGAGATACTGGAGCGAGCAGTGGTTCTGAACCAGCGCTTGGAAGATTTCATTTCCATCGGTACTTCCAGCTTAACTGCGAGCGAGGTCGACACATTGCACGAGAAGCTGGCAAAAGCAATCACCTACGCCGCCCGTGTTTTCAACACCATCGAATCCGGACGTCATTCACCGATGAAATGGGACGCTTTTAGCCTCGAACTCAACAATCCACACTATACAGAATCGTTTGTCTCCCTCGTCCGTGCCATTCACAGCCAAACTTTGCTTTCTGAAGTTGGAATGCCGGATGCGCTACTGATTGAGAAAGACAGGCAGGCATGGACGAGGCTCAAAGCAAGCTTGATCCCGGGCACCGTTTCTAAGGAGGAGCAAGCAGTGGCTGAGGCCGACAAAATATTCCAGGACCAGATGGCACAATTACAGCGAACTTTCCGATCATTGGGGATGGCCCCGTTAGATTTAGGGAATTCGACACTAGGGCTACCGCCGTCGAACTCGTTTATCAGCCCTTCAGTCCAGAATGTTTGACAATAATAGTAAAGTATATACTTTGCTACTACTGCCAGCCTTACTACTTCGAGTTAGGACCATATGAGTACTTGTACCTGATACAGTTTCTCTTTTGTAAACGCTAGTCGATGGCAACTTCCGTTGCTTGCTCTTTTCTCCACCGAGTTGTACATTCTGTCAGGTGCGTTGACGCCGAGTTCGAAGCTGACGAGGTTTCTTCTCAACCTCTTTCAAGTCTTCTACTGGGTCCTCTTCCGCAACTCTCTTCTTTCCAACCGTCGGCCCCCTCACTTTCTTGTTCCCTGACTTGCTTATCTTGCTGATAGCCTCGTCAAAAAACCCAAGGACCGTATCATAGTTTCTGAAAACGTCGGATTTGGAATATAACTTGTCGAGGCGCGCTCTCCATGTATCGTTCTGGCACTCTCTGATCTCTACCTTCTCTTGTGCTATCTCGCGAGTGAACTTGTAGAACTTTTGAAGGAGAACTCGAGTGGCATTGCTCCAGTATGGTGTCATGTGCTGTGTCGGATCCGAGGGTCGCTCTGACAGCATGAGCCGCTTCTTGAACTCGAGATTCTCCTGGAAAGTGGCGATGTCTTGGAACTCCAGCCACTTGTTCAGAATCTCTGGAGAGGGATCTTGGAGCTTGTTGGGCCCGTCGTACTCGTACATCAGGGTGGCAGTGACATAGAAGCACGATTCCATGTCGTCGAGATAGTCGTGGGCCAAAGAGTCATCGTCTCCCGAAGCAGCCACATTCAGAAGCATTGAAATTGATAAGTATTGCAGGTGGCCCTATGTTCAAGACAGAGACATTAGTAGGCCTATCATTGGAAAAAGGTTGAGGGTAGCATACCACGACTGCAGCTTTACCGGAAACTTTCGAAATGTGCTCCGCCAAGTCAAGATCGATTAGTATACCTTGATTTCCAGGTAGAGCTCCAGGCTTTCCAAATAAGACATTGCTTCTTGCTATGTCACGGTGGAGAGTGTCTCCCTTCACGTAAAGGCCTCTGTGAGCTAAAGAGGGAACAAGTGCGTCAGCATTGGGGACTAGATTGGTGGTAAGAGGATACATACCCGCTATGGCATCACGGAGTGCGCACAGAAGCTGTTTCTCCGACCCGAAATAGCCGAGATGGCGTCCATACTGCTCCATCACAATGCGTGACTGAATGAGATTCCTTGCGCCACCGGTTGGATCGTCGGGCAGATGCAACATAGCAACGAAATCCTTTGTCTGGGCTTGATCTGCTTCATAAGATACTATCTGAGCAACGCCTTCGAGACCCCTTGCCTTCCTAAGACTCTCATACTCAGGAGTCGTGCCGTTTGTCCTCCAAGAATCCTTCACGATCATATTCTGCTTCTTAGTGCGGTCTCGAACGGCCCAGCACACAGTACCACGGTTTCCAATGCAGTATTGCTTGAATACTGGCTGAACGGAGGTCAGATCGTACCGAGTAGTTTTCTTGGTGTCATCGTCCTTGACAGTCAAAGTACCGCGGGTCTTTCTGCCCCCAGCATCAACCTTCCATCGAATGCTGGTATCAAGGCCAAGAATCTCTTCGTCGAGAGAGCTCAGACCGATGACCATTCGGATGAATGAGCGAGCACCACCGCGACTGTGGTAACTGTTCATACTCCCGCGATGTAAGCCACTTCGATCAATATGGAAGAAGTCGACTCCCATCTCGTCAATGGAAATGGTGCGTACAAATCGGCGGTTAGGCTGTTGCACAAATATTTGCCTGAAGAAAATCAGGATCAGTACTCGGGCTCTGTGAAAGAAAACGGAAGCAAGGAATCTTACTGAGCATAGACTGCATGGATCTCGTTCTCTTCTGAGGCGTTGTCATCGCTAAGCTCTGCGTATCTTGTCACGTCAATGCATGTCGTGATGTTCGTAAACCCGATGAGTTGAGATTCATATTTTCCACCATGAGGGTTGACTGGCTGGTTTGGAGGTGGGAGTTCAAATGAGGGGCCTTCAGCAACGATGACGAAGGATGGAGATGAATAATGGGTAGACGACTCAGCGGCCGATTCAGAATCGGCCATTTCGTGGAAGAGTTTCGTGTGATGAGTTGTCTTCAATTGACGGCTCATGCCGCAGTTCCCGAACTTCTCCATGATGGTCGAAATGATAGTATAGAGCCTGTTGGTGAGTTCCGACTTTGTGAGGGGAGGAGAGTCCGATAGTGGATTAGGGATACCAGTCCATCGCTTCCCCTTCCAGTTGTAGAGCGGGGACGTTTGCAAAAATGCGTCGATCTCCTCATCTTCCACAAGGTCAAGGTATAGACCAGTATAGAACCCCTGCTTGAGATTGAACACTTTTGCGACTTCGTCGGCCACCATCTCCCTCTGTAGCACGAGCATGGCCTCGGCAGCAGCCTCATTCTTGTCCCCATCGTTTGGGTACTCGAGTACGTTGGCCTGAGCCTCCACAAGACCTTGCTTGAGTGTCGAACCCGGTTCGACAGGCTGCTGCTTGTCCTTGAGCACAGCACGCGCACTGAAGCGAAGAGTAGCGGAGTGGTTGTCCCCCTTTGTAGCCCATTTGCCACGACCCTCGTTGTTGACTATCGGGGACTGTAGTAGGGAGGGGGGTTGATTCTGGTCATCGGGGATGACAGGGCAGCGAGTGGGCATGAGTATACGGCAGGAAGAAGCAGAAAATGGGTGTGGCAAAGTGATAGTTTGTGGTAATGTGTGGTTAAGAGGAGACGATTGTCGGAGGTTCAACTTTCAGATTTGTCGATTCTACTTTTGGAGGACAATGGCGCGGAACCTTTACCAAGTCGGCCTCTCCAAATTTGGATATCAACACTTTGCCAGTGACCTTCTGATTACTTGAATTCACAAAGGGTGGCTGATCACATATATATATTCACCCACCATCGGACACAGATGTTTAAACAGTGGTCGGTTGAAGTAGTGCAATTCTGTATGGTGAACTCCTGTTCACAAAATAATGAACGAACCCTTTAGTTGCCGGTGTAGCGACAGAGTCAAAAAAAGAAGGGATACGGGGAATCGAATCTGAGTTGCCGCATGAGAGGTGGCAATGTTACCCGTTGCACATATCCGATACATTGCAGCATTCAATGAAGCGTCGGGCGGCCGGGACGTTCCGAACACTTCTCAAAATAATCTGAAATGAATGGACGTAAACCCGACAAGGTAGGGCGCGTATTGCTCCCTGGTTCCGTTTGGAATACTCCCAAACTCAGCAAGCATCACCGAGAGAGNCCCCAGCTGGGGTGACGCCGTGACGAGCATTCGTAGGCCGCAGGCGACGACTATGTCACCTTAGGACGAGGCCCAAAACCGAGGACGCGCACAGCAGGGCCTGAGCCGAGCGTTCGCAATTAAATAATGTGTAAATAAAGGCATAAATTATTATGATACATCCAGCGATGCTTCTCTCTCCATCGTGCTCTAATGCGCAGAATTCACCACTGTTCCAACTGCTCCCTAAAATGCCACAGCGTTGGCATTGTAAACCTAGCCATCGTTGACGTGCTCAAAATCTCGGAGTGGTTTTACCGCCGACATGTATGCTTCCGAGAAGTTCTTAGTGCTGCGTCTTATGGACCATTTCCTCCTGTAGTTCTAAGCTCTACCAACTTGAATTCACGCTCTTCCTTATCCACGCGTTCACCAGTCTCCCCTTTTCTCGTTCCGAAAACGAATTACTCATCCCCTTTTAGTTGACCCTGGAAAGCCACATCGAGGAACATTACCGAGGCATTTTGCCGAGGGTACTTAAGGGGGTCGCAAAAGGCCAAGACCACGTTCCTCCTTGTAACCGGCACAGGGGACGGCATTGGGCTGCCATCATCTTTGATAGAGCTCCGCAACCGTGCCGCAATCCATGTTGTAGATCGATCGCCTGTCGCCAGTCGCTTTGAATCATCGCTTTCCTCTCCGCTCCGTTACGGCAACGTGCCAGGAACTGCGAGCCCCAGTCCCACAGTGTCTTCGGCTTTGACTGGGAGATGCTTAGGCTCAATGGGAGAAGGAATAAGGGGACAGCACAAGAACCATGCAAAATGCCTCGGCCCTTGCCGTGTGCAGCATCGGCCACTCGCAACAGGTTTATGACAACGATCAACTTGTGTGTGGATGTGTCTCGGAACTGACCACGTTCTCATTATTCTTTAAACACCCACACCGTGGTATTTTATTTAATAACTGGTCAACATCTTTCAACGTTCTGGAACCTTCGTGCGGCTCTCCTTCCATCTGTCTAAGCTCTGGGCACCCGAGTCAAACAGATCATGCTTGGCTGACTGATCCGACATCTAATCACTGACTGATACGCTGATTGGCTGCGTACATTTACCTCAACCGTCACAGCTACAGATCAGGCATTTTTTTGAATGAGTGCTATGGCACTGCTTGCTGCTCCGGGGTACAGAATCGGACGGCTGTAAACACGGGACAAATAAGCTCCATGGGATATATAAAGGGTCGTGTTTCTGCCTTCATTCTACATCTTCAGCATCGTCTTGAATACTCACTTGCACTCAAATCTCAATCACCCAAACTAAACTACTGATCATCATGGTATGTTAACTATGGTCCCTGACGGTTCTACCTTCGACTAACCCTCCCCGTGAACGATTCTAGGTCTTCCAAATTGTTGCAACCCCAGTCTCCTTCCCCTGCAACAGCGAGTCCTGCTCTTGCAGCTCCTGCAGCTGCTGCACGTTGGCCACCCACACCACTTTGCTAGTGCCTGATACCTACGACGCCCTTTCCGCTTTCACTCCTAGTTACACCTGCTCTGGACAGCCTACCAATGCCAACAACGGCTGCGGATCGAGGTCTTGCACTTGCACCAAGTATGCACTGTGCCCCCTCTTTGTGGAGGAATAGAGAACTGACATTTCGCATCGTAGCTGCTCCTGCAAGGCTGGTGAATGCAAGTGCTGATTTACTGGCCTACAAATTGACGGGCCCTCTCCTGAGCCTTGTAAAGTCTGAGTGCTCTTCAAATCCTATGTGAACTTGTTACTTCCCCTGCTTTGGCTTCGATATGGCGCATGTCTATCCGATTCGTACTGTTTAAGCTTGATCTGTAAAGTAGTTTTCGTGTGAAAGCGAACTGTATTCTCGAGTTTCTTTACGTTGGCTTTCGTCGCAATCTTCAGATGAAAAAAGAAAAATCAATAATCACAATTCAAACATCGAAATGACTCATACAGGGGTTACCTATCGAGTATAACAGCTGGTTGCATCTTTTGATATTTGTTTATCTGTGGAGCGTACAAATAAAACATGATACCCAAACGGGGTGGGTCGTCGCTTCAACCGCCACCTCCCTCACTGTAGAACTCTCTCAAATTTATTTGGTTGCTGCGCCACTGCTCCACAGATAAACAAATATCAAAAAGGGAGCGCGGCGAATTCTGGTCTATCGATATGCAACCAGCTGAAATAAGCGTTGACGAGATGATCAGATCATCCTTTATTTCACGAGAGCTCGTCCATTCTAAACGGGAACATCCCCTCAACCACCGATTCATTACTATGTCGACCCCGTCGTCCGATAACACCACTTCCCAAACCCTCTACCATCGCACCTCGAACCCGTACGAAGGTCTCTTCGGATACTCTCGCGCCGTGAAGAAAGGGCCCTTCGTTTTCGTCTCCGGCACAACTTCGATCGACCCATCGACTGGGATAGTGCTAGCACCCATCCTCCGCGTACCAGCAAGCAATCGCTATCTTCTCAGAAATCATCAAAGCCGTGGAGACCTTGGGGGGAGAGAAGGAAGATATCACGCGAGTAAGGATGTTCGTCACGAGAGATGAGGACGCAGAGGACGTTGGAAGGGCATTGAAGGAATCTCTGGGTGGAGGTGAAGGTGATAGAGGTGGCCCGGCAGCAACCATGATCCTGGGTATTCGGTTCGTCGATAAGGATATGAGAGTGGAGATTGAGGCGGACGCTGTGGTTCCGTGAGAAGGGAAGGTTTAGGAGGTGGGGTTACGCGGGATCTGGATGTTTTGTATTAATGAAATACATTTGGAACCGAGATAAACACCTTGGAAGAATCGCTCCAGGGAACCTCGAAAATTCACGCTCGAAGGTCGTTCTGCAATCAGCCTCCGTTGGTGAGATCCCAACCTGAACGCTAATCGTACTCAATGGAGATGTCGATTTTACCAAGGACGCGATGACGGCTTCTCCTACCGCTCAGTTCGACGCAGTCTGGGGGGAGAGGAAAGACTGCGTTCAAATTCAACAGGCATGCGATCTCGTCAATCCGCAAATGGGCTACGCTCCGATCAACACCATATTGGACCAGGAGTGATTTTCACAAACCTGAAGCTCTTGGTGCACGTTGTGTCGCGCAAGTTCGCGTTCCCAGAAGCTGACCAGAGTATGCTGCGGGACCGTTCAGACTTTATTTGTTGAATGAGAGCGATAAGAGGGATCAGGAGAAAAAATCTCACCAAAATGAATTCTCCAGTGGACTGAGGGTATTTAAGAGGGTAAAAAAAGGTCAAGACCACGTTCCTCCTTGTAACTGGAACACGGACGGCGCAGATCCTTCCACTCGGACACCTCTGAAAGGAGGCACCTGAGGTAACGCTTGGACCAGGCGATTGATTCAACCGCCCGTGGTGTGTACTCCATCAAGGGAAGGTGGCTTAATGCTGGACGGGACGTAGCGGATCTCGTATAGACCAGGTTTATGAGTAGACTAGGCATGTCGAGGGTGAGTAGAAGTGGTGACTGTGGAGAGGGTGGTGTCAGTAGATTCACCGAGTTACTCTTCTCGAGCTCGTAGCAGCCTTCTCTACTCGTTTGAAGTACAAAGAATCTAAGTTACGAGGGTGTCACATACCTTGGTATGAAAGTCCCCAGGGTGCCAAAGCACCATATTNCCCTTTTGCAAACAGAAGATGGTCTACAATGTAGCCCAGCCTACGGACCCCAGAAGAAATCATGTGAGCTTCGAATGAGACTCTAATAATCATTCTGCCTGACATTGATTGGTCCCATGGCCACTTTGATACACAACACGTCTTCAAAGCGGTTTTCACGTTTTTCAATGGATAAAGGGAAATGGCGGAAGGAGGTTTTATATGACCCCCTGGTGCAAAACGTTGAATTGGGGGCGAACTTGTAGACTCTAGAGCTTATACACGCAAACACGTTTGCCACTGGGACTGCGTCAATGACCAATAATACATTTAAATTTGATTGCGAGAAGGGAGCTTAAGGTCCCATACTTCGATGGGCCAGTGCAGTGAAGACATGAGGCGCGATGGACTCGCAAGAGCTCATCTTGTGTGGAGGAGTGGACGATGAGAGGGTATGGGACGAAGTGCAGAGACTCGAGAAGCTACGCGAATGGGGTAAAAAATACAGCTTCGATGGCTTTGCAAGGTGTGTAGATCTCGTTTCTCTTGCTTTATTCTTTCCCTGTCTCATCGCCTGTTTATTTTCCAGCGAGGTAATGCTCTACCATTTTACCGCCGGCCTTGAAGTCGTATCTTTCCTCCATCTCGCCTTGGAGTTCTCTGTTCCACCCACTTCCAATGCCACTGGTGGACCCAAGGTTCAACCAGTGCTACATTTCGACAACGGCGATCCCGATCGGCCTACTCTCCAAAGGGTGTATCGCTGCTTTGAAGCCGGACTCCGGCACAGCGACCCTTTCGGTACATCGACGCCCAGCAGGCACACTGAGTCACGAGTACGCCTCGATTCAGTATGTAATGGCCATACTGAGCATGAAGACAACCTGACCCATGTTCTCTTTCGTCGCGCTCAACGTCTTTGTGGCTCGTGGCGAGCTGGACGAGGTATCTCTACCCTGATCGCAAAAAATTCACCGATATCCTTGCTTCAAGTACTTCCAACGGGTGGGGAGTGAACTGGGAGCTATTCACGAGGATCATTGAAGACCGCTACAGCAACCGACTCGAAATTCTACACCACACCCTCCACGGCTTGCATGGAGGCAGAAGTTCCTCACCAATCGAGTGATTACCACAGGCCCATCGGTACATCGATACATCGACGGCATGTTGACGCCATACGTTCTCAATAGTGTTCACCCTCCAGTTCGGTCGACTTCGACAAATACACTCCCCACCGCCTCACACCTGGGCCGTCCCCGTTTTCCGTGAACGCGCCGCCACACATGTAGGGGTCTCAAAGTCGACACGACGCAGGCAGAAGTTCTCTTAAATCCGCAAGTGGAGTGCTACATGAAATTTGTGGGACTATAATCGGCTTGTGGGTGCACGGCATTGGAACCGGCCTTGACCTCCTCTCCCGACTCCACAGCTCCTTACCACCATTACACTGAGAAACTCACGGATCTCATTGTTTGGCTGGATTGGAGCGCATGGCTCAAGTGCCGAAATCCAACTTGTACCCTCGAAAAGACGTGCCATTTGCGACGTGGCCGTTATTTTACAGCGTCAAGCCCTGGCCGCCCAGTGCTCCTCGTCGTCTTTATCCGGATTGGGGAGATCCCGGTGATACGTACGAGCGGGACTTCCCAAAACCGCGGTGTTATAGGAGGGTGTCCCCGTTCAAGCTTCCGTGGAAATATGGTTCTCAGGAGGTAATCTACATATCTCTAAAATTTCATGCTGCTGCTGAATGATGTGTAGTCCCATCGGAGAAGAACTTGGGCCCTAAGGGGGCGCTAAAGCTGAAGCTAGGGTACAGGAATTGGCTTTCCCAAGCTTAGCCAATGCAGCCGATGTATTAACAGACAACCGCGAACGAATGAAACGACACACTGGGGGTCAGATGATATGCCCCAGAAGGGTTCGTGCAACTATGCACAGTAGTACTGAATGGTGTGGCTTGGAGCAGAGTACCACCTATAGTCAGGCTCCAAGCATGCGTCGGTCAAGGTACGTCAGTGAGTGCCCACCTGCATTAGACTTTGTTTACGAAAACCTCATTTGCGTGTTTGCTCATGTGCATCATGTCCAGTGAGGTTCTCCATATCGAGTCTTCCCTTCCTAATTTCCGCAATTTGGCCGATGCGATGTGTCGCGTTCTGCTTACTCTTCAATGAGCTCGAGTCCACCGACGCTATAGTAAGAGAGGCGAGTATTGTACTCAAATCCACGCCTCCTGGCTCTGACCTTCAAGGCTCTTTTGCAAAGCTGAC
>JANBPK010001680.1:0-13807 GCA_027579435.1 Candolleomyces eurysporus
ATGCGGTTTTGCTCTCGTCTACAAGTGCGACGGGGTCTACTGCTTCTTCGGTGAGGTGGGCACGCTTCCATTCCCCATNATACCTTGCGATCCCATTCCAGGACATTCAGGAAGAAACCGAGACACCAAAAGACGGCAGGTTGATTTCCGATGATTTGATAAGATTAATATTAATTCTTATTAATACCCATGCGTTCGGATGTTCTTTCATCCTCCCGTACATCCTTTAAGGTGCTGTCTACAGTGATAAAGCTTCTTGCACGGTGTTTATGACTTTCACCAGCTGACGCTAGCTCTGGATAGAAAGAAGAGCATGAACTCATTTCCGGTTTGCTGACGCTAGACCTCCACGCCCTCAGACGCCATCGCAGCGCTCGAATATTTTACAAAGTGGACTTGCACGTACGAACAATAAGCAAGCTTTCAAAGTATCGCATAGAATTTCGCCCGGCCTTTGGGTGGTGAGTAGAGCCATGAATCCGGGCCAAGGCGAGGCGTTAAGCAGTGAGATCTCCAGGAGAAAATTTTTGGCTTTCCATTTCGGACCGTTAGACAGGTGCTATACATGCCCCTCTCGCCGTCGATGCCTTACCCCCCTCCAATGCGCAGAAAAGTAGATGCATAACTTTGCCGTGGGTTGACGGGTCCGCGGAAAAAGATATCCCCTTCTTAAACCGAATCTCCGAGAATGAGAACAATTCCCGAACCAGATGTTTTTCTTATGTATTCGGCCGTCGCAAAGACCGAATCAAATTTCAACGGGCGATAAAATTGCTATGACTAATCATGGTACCTGTTCGCCTATCCGGCATTCAACCCGTTTGTTCTGAGAGGAAGTCTCAACGCATGTGTCGACCAAATTTGTTGCGGAACACTACATTGATGATGGATGAATCATCCACCCCTATGAAAAGAAGGATTTGGACATTGAAGAGCCTGCCTCCGCCACCTCTTGATTCTCTAAAATATCTCCCCTTTCAAATGCGTCAGGGCAGTGGATGTTTCTTTGCCGGGATTCACCTGCTAGGCCTCGGAGGACTGCAATCTTGCCTGAGCATCTCGGTAACAGGTTGGCGTTTCGCCCTACTTTTGCTCCAATGATATTATTGATCATAACCGGTGGAAGTAGTCAATCGGATGTGTGTTACAGGTCAGTTTTGTGCGACATTCATATCAGTATTTTGAAGGGAAAAACGTTGGGTGAACACATCAGTAAGGGTTGGCACCATAACTATTGGTCGTGGCTCTCTTTCGCTGTCTTGAGTGATTACCTCTCGAGTAGATCAGTCGCCGTTTCCCAAATTAGACTCAAAGCAGAAAAAGGGCTCAACAGCTTGCTCTAGCGTTACTGGGAAGAGGAAAAAGATGGTACATGGCGTGTTGCCGTCGAGGTATGGTTGTAACCACCGCCAAATCCGAAGTGGAGGCATTTTACAGTTTAGGCGCCTGATTTGACGGATTTGAGGTGTGTAATTCCCGTCAGTTAGCGATCATGATCAATGCTGCAATCCGTACTTTCTTCTTTCATCTTCCTCTCTATGGTAGATTTGAGGCCTCGCGAGTCTTGGATGATGATAGGTTTCTGCTCAACCCTGGTGAATCCTTGACCACCAGTCACCGGGTACGTTTGTTGTCGAACGTCCGAAGTCTGTGTCAACGTGGAGCCCCGCGATGTAAATCATACCAGGCGTAGCAATGCTTAGCGATGAGGTCGAATTCACCAAGCATCTACCTTGCACTCGGCCATATGCGAGGCTCCGATCTGCCTTCCCATTGAGTTATCCGGGTGGACATGTCTCCGAGTCCCCTGAACTACGCCTGTACCCTGAGTGAAGCTAATATTATCGGCAATAAAGCATCAGGGATTGAAAGAGATAAGGACCATTTGTCTGGTTTATGCCGTGACTCCGAGCCTAAGCTGTCAAGGAAATATTCGTAGGAAGTCAGAGGTCAGGTCGTTAACTACTCGAGTGCACAAAGAACCGATCACAGGTCTTCAAAGATACCTGTCTCTGGCAGGGAAGCCTCTCTCTCTTGCCTTTTCCGCTGCTCCTTGGCAACTGTGACAGCATCCCACCGTTCTTCCAGTCGACTCGAAAATGTCCAAGGACTCCCGGCGGGTCTCGACGAAGACACAAGTTCCTTCTTTAGATTCACAAACCCCCCAAACCATGTCTTCGCTCACCAGTTTCAAGACACTTCCAGCAGGCCCTTCCAGGGTTAATAAAACTCTTGCCATTTTAGAGAACTGGAAAAGCAAAATGAATTTGAACCCCCGTGTCGGTCTTCAGTCTTCATCCCTCACCCATGGCTGAAACACATACATGATTATCCGGAATCCAAATTGACTGTGGTATTTTTCCTACGAAGAGTCCTAGTTCAATCGATCTGACATTCATTTGATTAAGTGAGAGAAGTGGCGAGCAGAATTAAATCGGTGAGTACTTGGAACTGCTTTCAGCTGCAGGCTGGGGATTTGTCATTCCAAGAGAATGTAATGTTCAACAACAAGGGTCAGGCACAACTTGTTAATTTCAGGGTCAGCGAGTTGGAATTCGCGATGAGCATAGCAGGGGCAAAGGAGGAATTCCCGTTTCTGGGTCCCCGCTTGTTGAGGCTCGCATTGACGCAAAGCAGCTTCAAACTAACCTTCAAATTCAATGTATTTGGCTCGCCAAAATTGACTCTCCCTGCTACAGGAACGGGTCTGCCGATTCCCGAGATCCGTCAAAGACCAGTTCTATAATGTGACCGTAGATACTAGATGGCAGGGGCACCTAACCGTTGCCGTTCCAAATTTCAGCTATGGACGACGCTAACACAAAATAGCAGGACAGCCGAAAGGCCGATGCTCAACAAATACGAACACGTCAAAAGAGTCGCCCACAGTTTATTTCAGCGATGGTAGGAAGACGATCCAGACCTACTTACGTCCGTAGCTTTAAATTTGCGGGCGATCCCTTGAATTCTTGAATCCGACATTGATCATTACCTCTACAGTATCTGGTCTGGCTACTGTTGGATTAGAAGCTGGCTTGCTCCATAACGACGAATTCGACTGCGAGTCGTTTTCTCGTGCTGCAGTAAGGAGATGTTTGACGAATCAAGTGTGAATGAAGACATCTGCAACTGGACCGTTGGAGAACTCGAACCGACTGGGAACACCTACAGTTGAGCTGCATGTCGGTTCCGACAAGCACATTATGAGCCACACCTACTCGAAAAAAAACATTCATTGAGAAATGTCTACACCGATGAACTAATACCCGTCCCGGTTGAATCTCCTTAAGGCTACAGCCTTAGCTGAGCGTCTCCCACGAGTTCGCGCTTTGAGGGTAAGGATCGATGAATCAAGAAATATATACAACTTCTTGTTGAAACAAGAGGAGGCTCTGGGGTTATAATCTGAGGTACAGTGCGCAAGCAGAACGAGTATAATACAAAAAGCACCTCAGGGATAACATTTTGTGGTCACGTGTTGACCTCTTAGGTCCTTTCCACCCGTCGAAAATGGGTACCTAGAGGTACCTTTGCCACTGTAAACGCCCCACCCAAATCCAAATTGGTCAAGGCCAGATCTCGCCTCAAACCGTGCCTTTCCAGTTGGGCAACTGTAATTATATATGAATTCGTTACATTTACGGTTGGTACAACATTTTACAGTCTATACCACTGCTGTCCTACGACCACGGACCTCCGAATATGATGACCGTGGTGCTTCCTCAACTTCTTTGACAGATTATTTCTGTTGGGGCCGCTTCCTGACAGATCCGACCATTCTATGAACGCTCAGATTTCTGGTTCCGGTCAAGTTCTCCGTATGTTGGGATTGTAAAAACAAACAGTTTGACTGCAGTGCAGCAAAGTATGCAAAAGTGAAATAATGTTTTCTTCATGTGGATGTGACTCGCTATCTGACTCATCGGTCTTGGATCGCTGAGATCGCTCCTGCTCGAGAACTGCCGTTGCTCATTTTGTGTTATTGGAAAATGAAAAATCGGATCATGCTTCGTGCGCCTTGAATCCCATGATACAATACCCTCTGCGCTGAGTGCAGAGTCTGCCTGTATTTGTTGTGAACTCTCTCTGTCATACTGCTATTTTGTATCAGTAACTGTATGGTATGTCAGAANTTTTTTTCAGAAAATATATGGCTTGCAACCGGTGGCCTTTGAGACTGTAAATGCATTGCCGTTCCGTTGGTCACCGTGCAGGGAGCTCATACTGCACCCCGCAAGACGTGTGGCGATGCGGTGGAGGGTCAAATTAGGACTAGAATTTGCCCTGCAATCATTAGCGATTTCGTGCGTAATCATATCTTCTACATGCCTTCTTACCTGTAAAAACGGCACCAGTTGGTTCAAAACACCGCCCATAAATAGTCCCAATGGAACTTGAGATTCATTTGGGTGGGGGCTGTGACAGTTTCTGTTTTCCATGGGTGAGGACAATTTCACCAAATCCATGTCAAGCGAACTTGTTTTCAGGATGTGCAATCAATGACTGATCTTTCAAGCTTGTCACTGGATCCAAAAGCTATCAGATGTGTTTTTAAGTAAGCCTCAAAGTGAATCCCGCTGCGATAGTCGTTTTCCATGGCC
Source organism: Candolleomyces eurysporus (assembly GCA_027579435.1). NCBI lineage: Eukaryota > Fungi > Basidiomycota > Agaricomycetes > Agaricales > Psathyrellaceae > Candolleomyces > Candolleomyces eurysporus. Next base: position 4,602 of record JANBPK010001680.1, read on the forward strand.
CAAATCAAGAAATTGGTTCCGAAAACACGAAATGATACGGTTACTATGAGATATTTTTGACATGTATTGTACCTCTGGTCATCAAGGACACATCAGCCACCATCGAGGAGCATTTGAGTCACCTCAAATGACACTAACACCACCAGTGCACGCTGGAAATTTTAGCGATATACCAATAGGATCAGTGAATCCACACGAAGTACGATGGAAATCTTGGTCGAGGGTCCACATTTCGTCTCACGAAAATTAACCTATTTTGAACATACGTCAAACGAAAGAGAATATTTTTCTATGAATTATGATCATTTTCCCATAAATTTTAGAGGTCGCTATTCCCCAGCGCCGATCGATTTGTTTTCCAAGGCGCAGTTCCTGAAATGGAGAGCGCGACGACGGGATTGATGGCGGCATCTGCACCGCCACACACCTCTCAACAACCACGATAATTGATACCCGACCCGATAAGTCTAAAACGAGGCGGTATGAAGACGGTGACTTGGGCCTACTGTCGAAAGGGCTCAGAAGTCCATTTGTTCGATCCCATGTTCCCAGTTTATCATGCCTACCAGCCAATTGCCTGAAAGTTCGGTTGAAACGTGAATTTGCATGACAACTCTGAATCGGACGTGGCCTCGGCATCACCTCGCACTTGTTCGATAACATGGCCAAGGCAGGTTACTTGATTAGAATCAATCGTTGGAGGGCCAATTGGACGTGCACTACCAGGTTTGAGCCATAGGTTTACAGTCTAATCCCACCATTTGCACTTTAATTCTGCTCTCTTTACATTTTCACCCCTGACCCCTTCCTGTCAACGGTTTCACTGTCCACTTTTACAGTTCCTGCGCATTTGCCCAAAAATGGGTAAATTGAGTGAACTTCTTGACTTTCACACGGCCCTCTTAGGTCCTTTACAACAGACGCAAAATAGGGCCTAGAGGTCGCTTTACACTGTAAAAAACTTGTCCCTTAGGTGACAAAAAGAAGCGGATTTCGAGTACAATTTCGGGTTTTGCCGGGTTCAAANGGGGAGAGACTGCGGAAAAGTCCGCGAGGAGAGCATCAATGGATGGGCGAATCGAAGGGTCGCTGGTCCAACAGGCGGAGACGATCTTCCAAGCTTGGGGTATAACACCAGGGTATTGCAGCTGTTGAGGCCACTGGTTAGTGATGATGGCCTTTCGAACTGGGTATGGACCCTGGCGGTGATTGAAAGGCCTCGAAGCATAGCCTCGACCATCCAAAATCTGAGCGACGTATCAATAAGCCATCGTGGGGAGCATAATCTGGACACCGACCTGCAGCGCGGTCATAGAGAACGCATAGACATCGGAAGCCTTCGTAACGGACATGGAAACGTCGTCCTCGTCGGGTATGATCAGTTCTGGGGCGAGGAAGAGGTACGATGGATGAATCGTGGTTGTGAGGCCCGTGTGTTCGATGGTCTCCTCGCGACTCAGTCCGAGGTCGATAATCTTGACAATCCCGTCTTCGTTAATACGGAAGTTATCCTATTGGGAGTCAATAACGGACTTGGGTGAGCAAAGGGGCGACGTACAGGCTTGATATCCCCGTGAATAGCATTCAAGGAATGCATAAAAGACAAACCATTGGCGAGTTGTCGCACCTGAAGATAATGAGCTTCCACTCTGTCTATGAACAATGATACTCACGATGTCCAACCTCAGACCGAAGTCTTGTCCTGCAGTGTACTCGAGCGAGCCATACTTGACATAGTCGGTAACGATTGAAGGGATGCCTGGAATAGCTTCGGGGATGAGCTTGGAATCCGTGAACCAGACGCCATGGAACTGGTTGATATTGTCGCAACGACTTGGGGAGCTAGCCAGCATGACCCAGCCCACAACCTCTCGATATGTGCGCTGGCGGCAGTCAGTCTCCTCATCGACAATCAGTTATAGCTGCTCCTACCTGAGCAACTTTCGTAGCGGTGGTGTCGTTGATCCTGCGGTAGGTCTTGAAGACAACCTTTCTCGGTTTTCCTTGGACTTCGAGTTTAGCCCGCGAGATAACACTGTACGGGCTCCCAGGACGTTCTGTCTTCACCATCTCGAAAGAACATTTGAGGATCTGCGTTATTGAAGAAGATTGAGAGCAGGACAGACGAATCACGAGCGGCACCCACATGGTCCTTGTAGAGACTATTGGAGAACGGTAGAGAATGTTTGGGTTCCATCGTTTTGACGAGTCCAACTGGCAGCAACTTGAGCCAGGGCTAGCAGTGATGCACCTTGTTGTAACTGGCCCGTGCATTTACAGCTCTCCGCGCCGCCCGGCCCGCGTCCGCCGATACATCCTGCCCGATTCTTCATCTCTTCGTCATATCCTTTCAAGGTCAGGATAGTACAACGGGTAGGAGGCAGGGAACAGCCCAAGACTAGTGCCAGAATGGGTATGGCTAATTCTACGACGCAACGACCCGCGCAGGCTGGGTCAGGTTTGTGGGGATTAACTGTCTTCTTCGTTGTCAACAACCGTGGGTTCGTTGGTTGTTGAGGGGGTCAACCTAGGCGAAGGACATTATAGAGAGAAAAGCGGAAAAGCGGTAACGCAGGAAGCCCTTCTGCGTCCCGTCCCACCGCAAATATTTCTGACAACAGGCGAGTGGCATCGGCTGCACCGAAGGCCATCCGTTGAGGATGGTAAAAATTCTGTCAGGGAACTACCCGACTGCAAGTTAAGATGAGCCAATGAAAGCCGTTGGACCCACTTTGTGCTGGCCATCTCGAAACAGCATCAGCACCATTCAGAAAAGGACAGGGAGAGCTTTGGTGGCCCTTCACCGGCTAGGAGCCTTCGGACATCAATCGGGCGGGAGTGGAAGCCTGCGGCATGTTCGTGTTCCCGCATGGCGGTCACACTCAGTCCGACACCCCACCCAGCATATGCCAGGTATATCAACAATCTCGCCCGTGCTCTCATGGAAGGTACCAGCCGTCCGCTGACGTTGGAGTTAGCAATCTACAGACCGCAGATCTCCTCCAAAAACATCGGCAGGGATGACCATTCATTTACGAAGTACTTCGGAGGGCTGCCAGGAATATAGTCACATTCAACTGGTAGCAGAGGTCGATGCTCACCTCGAGATGTGCGTCGCTCGGCCATGTGTCGGTATAAGCGTATCAACTATTGAGCCCCGTTTTAATGCCGGGGACACGAATCTAGGGAAGGGGAAGTCTGAATACAAGTCAAGACTCAGCCATACAATCGAGAGAGCCATCGGCGCACCTCTGCATTTGACGTCAGTCGCCACCAATCCAACTCTTAGAAAAACGTGAGGGGCGGGTAAATAGCCTTTCGGAGCTGGGGTCTTGGGCTAGCACCCCGCTGCAGGGCGAGGGCAGGTGCCAACGGCTGGTGGTTGGGGAGAAGTGGCAGAATTTAACGCTAATCACCGGACCGGTATAGGGAACGAAACCAAACAATATCACATTGGACACCCACACTAACTTAATTGATCGTAGAAGTTTGCCCAAATGGCCTGTCCTTGGTGTACATGAATGGACTTGACGCAAGCTAATTGATAGCAAAATCCAAGCGCAGGACATACTTCTGATTCCTGCTACTCCAAGCCAGCATTGTCTGAGGCATCATCCCGCAAATAAATTCGTCTCTGTGCAGTCCTGGAAACTCGCCAACTGTACGCCTGTGCACAGGAAGAATGGAGATAGGAGGTTTGATAGAAGATACCCATCAGTAACTCCCGGGGTCCCAGTCGATCGAGACTGCGCGGTTAAATCCTGCTTGCAGGGCCTAGGTGTTGCTTTGGCTCCCAGTCCGACATGCAGAATTCGAAACCCTTGAGCCTCTCTTAGCTCCTATATCCAAGATTTTCTAAAAGCAATGTGCAATAAGACGCTGAAAGCTCTTGATTCGCGAGTGCGCCACACTAGCAGTATAAATATTGATCGACTTGCATTCTACACGACTGCGCATCTGTCAGACTGTGACATCAGCCCTGTATCCGGCATCTATCCTATCATCTGCACTCATGCGCCACACTGTGGGTTGCTGTAACCTACCTGACACAGCCGCGTGTCGCGGTATGAACTGGCAACTTCCTCCCTTTACCTTTCACCAAACAATAGGTTTTACGCTATCAGTCAGCCTCACGGAAAAGGTGAAAAGGCCCCAGCAAGGCAGATATCGCGGACAGTAAATTGTACGACCTTGGAGCTCCTGCCGACGTCATCGGATAACCAGACCGTTGGACCAACTGCGGGTATTACCCTCCAATTAAGATGCCCGAAGCTGTTTAACCTACCTACTTATGGTGTGGCGCTACGGAAGGTGAAGAGAGGGGCTCGACGGCCGAAACAACACATCGATTCGGAGCAGACAACCTCTCGTGTTTGCTGACTGCCTTCGATCATCTGAATTGGTCTAACTGGTGAGAAGGTCTCCACGTCTGTTTGCGGTTACGTTACAAGACGAGTGTCGAATTGGGCAGTGAGAACCCAACCTACGGGACCGTGATGCTTAGGTGTTAGGGGTGGTTACGTTACAAGACGAGTGTCGAATTGGGCAGTGAGAACCCAACCTACGGGACCGTGATGCTTAGGTGTTAGGGGTCCCCAAAGCAACAGCTTCTTTCTCTTCGTAGATTCCTGATTGGGATTGTCTAGAATTCCGTAAATTCGTCCTAATCATGCGGAGAGTCTGGCGGCGTGATGAAGGATAGAGGCCCCGACCCACAATATCTAGGCCTATGCTCTCTTGGCGTCGGCTGCTCTGAGATCAGTGCATCATATAGCGCTGTTGCAGTGAGAAGTCTGTCAAGACATAAAGGTGAGCAGTGGGACTGAAAGATTCCTCCAGAAACAATAGACAGATCCATCATGTCCGATCCCCAAGACGCATAATGCTACAGGCAGTCTATACTATCACCGACCAGAGGTTCGTAAATGATCAGAGGTTCGTAAATGTCACCTGTTAGGCTCGTAAATGTCACCTGTTAACCCCTAAAGTGGGGGCTAACAGGTGACATTTACGAACCTCTGATCATTTACGAACCTCTGGTCGATGATAGTATGGGGACCACAAACATACAGCCACGCAATATTCTCACCAGCGCCCTTGTGGCACACGATGGCAGAATTCGGGCAGAATCTTGAAGTCTACCAAAGTTCTTGAAGATTGTACTGGGCTATTCAAGGTCACAATGAACGAGGCTCAAAAACTGAGCAGGACTCACAAATCTAAGGGATCGAAAGGCATCTCGGGTGGGTCAGGCGCGTGTTATACATATTAAGCCGTATGCGTTTCCACTGATGCCAAAATTAACGCAATGGCATGTACTTTGACCCGGAATTCTGGCTTTTTTTTTTGACTCAGAAATGCATAAATCGGGTTGACCGGATTACAGAGAGATACGGTTATGAGTCTTTACGTAAGGAGAGCCCGTTCTTGTAATCGAAACGAGCCCAAAATGCCAAGAGCGCCGAGTCTTGTACCGGCCCATTTGGAAGGAGCACCTTCCATACCGGGCAATAAAAGTCGGTTTTACCCGAAGCCGAGTGGAATTTCCCGATGCCGGCCACTTGGCTTTCACCATCATTTTCGGTAGCAAACTCCCTAGGCTATTCTGCGTCCGTTAACTCGGTCGCACCATCAAATCTGAACCTGAAAAGATATCTGGTAGGCCTATGGCCTTGCAGGATCCTACTATCGAGCATAACAAAAATTGTGCATCGACTTACAGAGTGTAGATAAGAGGATCTCCTAAAATCAGGTGCTATGTGGGGAAGCCGCACGAGCGCGAGCACGCCACAGGCGTGCGTCAGCGAGTGCCTTGACTACCTCGAAGGGTGAGTAACATGTGAACTGTGTCACCCCTGTAAAGGCTCGTACTGCCGTGCACTGCAATGGCCTTCTACCAAAGGTCTTTTAATCGAAACGAGCCCAAAATGCCAAGAGCGCCGAGTCTTGTACCGGCCCATTTGGAAGGAGCACCTTCCATACCAGGCAACAAAAGTCGGTTTTACCCAAAGCCGAGTGGAATTTTCCGATGCCGAGCACTTGGCTTTCACCCACCATCATTTTCGGTAAGTCTAGGCTATTCGGTGGGTGATTTGTCTCTGAACCTGAATGTGAAAAGATATGTGGAAGGCCCATGGCCTTACATGATCCCACTATTGGGCACAACAGAAATTGTGCATCGACTTACAAAGTGTAGATAAGAGAATCTCTTGAAATCAGGAGGGAAGCCGCACGAGCGCGAGCACACCACAGGCGTGCGTCAGCGAGTGCCTTGACTACCTCAAAGTGTGAATAACAGTGCAACCCCTGTAAAGGCTCATACTGCCGTGCACTGCAACGGCCTTCTACCAAAGTCAGTACTGTATGGTAGAAACGGTAACACGTAACACAGCACTTGGATGTTGCCTAATTCCGCAGATGTAACACGTAACGCAGGTTGCTCAAATTAAATACACACAAAATTGGCCCTAGAATCAAATGTTTTACACCCCAATTCCACATGATTTGCTACAAAAATACGTGCTCTATTGCTCTGCCGAAGTCTTGGCCCACTCTGTATGCCCAAATATTCTCGGCATAGCTGGTGGTGGTGATGACAAAGCGAGTAATTGAAACGAACATTCTCTGCTGCTGGCATTCAAGAAAGTGGGTTGCTCAACCATGCAAAGTAATAAGTTCACGTCCTGTCATTAACTTGTGTGTTATGGGCTGTTGTGTTGCATGGCATATTCTAGGGACTCAAGCAGGTTCATGGCCCTTGGGAAGTGCTCTTCTCTAAAGTTATAAATATAATAAAATTCATTATGCTCAAACTGAACCTTCAGTGTTTGAACACAGACCTGGTCACATAATATACAAGTCACTGGGTCTTATAAGGGCACTGGGCACCTGCACCATACAAGTACCTGAGGATAGAGTCCTCAGAATGAGAGCCAATTTGGCTGATGTTGCCTAACCTTGGTGCCACAACACCTAACACATGGCCTGTTGCCTAGTTTCTCAGTGCACAAGATGTAACACTCTAAATTTGGTATTTACCATACAGTTCAGTACAGTACAGTCAGCTTGATATTATAAAATGGAAGTCACACCCCCAGATGGATGTTACCTGTGGTCAATGGGCCGATGCTTTGCACAGCAGTTCACCAAGGCATTTTGACCTGTGTGGGCTTTGGCATTCTACTAAGCTCTTTGGGCGCTTGGCTCTAAAGCTAAACAATGGTGAGGCGCAGAATGGAAGAATAATGCCCATGAGAAAGACATACTGGATTGAGCACTGGAGCTTAAAGCTCATCATCATTGCAAAAGCTTGGTGGCAAAGGCTCAAGGTAACAATGTACCCAAGTCAAAATGCCTCGGAACAGTCATTTGCAAAGTAAACTGCAGTCTTTTTTTTTTCNTTTTGAGCGAGTTGTGATGGCTGTTGGACTAGTCGAGATGAGAACCACACCACGGCTGCAAGACGACGATGACGAGAGCTTCGAACTGCGAGAAAACACGAATGGATTGGTCCAACCCTGACTGGCGCAACGCGCCCTTCTAAAAAGCTTACAAAGCACCGAAACTAAACCCTCGGCCCCGGAATCTACTCCGCTCCAACGACATCCTCTCCTCTTTCTCTCTTCTCTGGAGTGGGCCACCCCACTCCATGCTCCCCCCTCGAAAGCAGCGCCGTCCCGGYGCTCTATCCTTCCGCCCCTACTCYGAATCTTCCTCACTCGACTCTGCCTCCGACCCGCTCCCGGCTTCTCCCGCATCACTCGCCTCCTCCAGCTCTCTTCTCTCTTCCTCTACCCTCTTCCTCTCCTCCTCCTTCCTTSCTTTCTCTTTCCTCTCGCCCTCCGCCAATCTCGCTCTTTGTTCCTCTTCGAGCCTCATACCTCTCCTCGGTATGAACTCCCTCAACCTCCTAGCGCTGAATCTCCCTTCTATCCTCTCTCCCCTTACCGTCTCCAGTTCATACGAATTCACAATTCGTCCCACCACCCTTCTCGGAACCGACCATTTCGGCAACAACTTCCTRTCGCACTTGAACGTCATGTCCAAGTCGCTCCGATACACCTGCACCAGCTGTCCTGGCTTGAACACCACCTCCCCGGGCTTCCTYGCCAACACTCRCCTGTCRAACGCCTCCTTGCGTTTTACCGYGTTCTTCACCATCGCCGCRTACCCGTCTAGTCGCTGCTGCGCCATGTACGCCATCTGTTGAGCAACCTCTTCCTCCTTCACCTCTTCCACTCTGCTGACCTCCACCGGTGTCCTTCTCGTGTTCACCACCATCCCCAACAACAACTCCTTCGGACTGAACCCCAATGCCGGTAATATCCGCTGGTTCACCTTCCTTACTGCCTCCTCCAAATGCTTTGGCCATTCCCTCGGTATGTTCTCCCTCTCCATCGCTTCGCACTCGTCCTCCCCTAATTCCGGCGTGCACAATCTCTTCAGCACGTGCAACAAAATCTTGTTGCCTCCCTCCACCAGCCCGTTTATCCATGGCGAATAYGCYGCTACCACCTCTCTCTCTGTACCCCACCCCTTACARTAYTGCAATACATCTTCGTTGTCGAAATGTGACCCCCCANTCCGTCATGAAACACTCGCTCGCAACAAAGTTGTTGAAAATGYTSGYRAGCGCGCTKATCGTTGTCTTCGCCGACCCCGCYGTCTTTGACTTGAAGACCCACATATGTTGCRAGTACGTATCRAGGTATACCCCCAGCGTATGGTATCCTCCTGTCCCCTTCGGCATCRACAAGTAGTCCCCCACCAACAACTCGAAYGGGTGCCTTCGYGTTATCRGTTGCAGCAGGGCATGAATGTGCTTGCTCCCGAAGTTCTTGCATACTCYGCACTCCCTGATCGCYTCCAATATACTCCYGTCCAACCCTGGGCTCCATAYTTCGTCYGTCATYYTCCTCTTCACYGCATCCCTACCCCAATGTCCTCCCTCCTTATGGACTTCTGCCGCCTTCTCCACYGCCTCCTTCTTGGTCAAACATTCCACYCTCGGTCTTCCTCTYRCCYGGTCCCCYCCTCCCAACTTCCACAATTTCCCWCCTTCGATGAAATAGCTCTCTGCYCTATGCTTTGCCCTCCTTCTTTCTCTTGTYGATTCKCCTACRTCCAACTCCACCAGCRCTYTTATCACCTCCAYAAACAGYGGTTCRTCCTYGAAYCTCTCCATCAGYTTCGTYGCGTCYGCNNNC
>JANBPK010001681.1:0-16583 GCA_027579435.1 Candolleomyces eurysporus
AAAACTCATTCACGAATTTGTGGGCATCCATGATACCACCTTCGCTTGGGATGATACAGAAAGAGGGAGTTTCAAACCTGAATACTTTCCCCCTATTGTTATCCCAACGGTCGCGCACGTTCCTTGGGTACTTAAGAATAGACCAGTGCCACCTGGACTTTATGATAGAATTTGCGAGTTGATCAGAAACAAGATTGAGGCTGGAGTTTATGAACCCTCGAATTCTTCCTATAGATCGAGATGGTTCTGCGTGTTGAAGAAAGACGGCGAGAGTTTGCGAATTGTGCATAGTCTTGAACCTCTAAACAAGGTCACTATTGCGCATTCAGGAGTTCCACCTGCTACGGAGGACTTAGCTGCTAAATTTGCAGGTCGCGCATGCGGAGGATGTCTAGATTTATATGTCGGCTACGATGAGCGACTTCTAGCTCCTGAGTCTCGAGACTTGACGACTTTTCAGACGCCTTTTGGCGCGATGAGACTCGTGACTTTACCGATGGGATGGACCAATTCCGTACCTATTTTTCATGACGATGTTACCCACATTTTGCAGCCAGAGATTCCCGAAGTAACTTGGCCGTTTCTCGATGATGTACCAGTTGGGGGTCCGAGGAGTCGGTATGAAACCAAGGATGGTGGTTATGAGACGATTCCAGAGAATTCAGGAATCCGAAGATTTGTCTGGGAACACTTCGAGAACTTGAATCAAGTGGTCCAACGCATGAAGTATTGTGGAGGAACCTTTTCAGGAAAGAAATCGGTTCTTTGCGCGGAAGAGTTCGTAGTGGTAGGCCACTTATGCACTTACGAAGGAAGGAAGCCAATTCCCGAACGTGTCGAAGTCATACAACGATGGGGACCATGTATGTCTGTGTCCGATGTGAGATCCTTTTTAGGAACCATTGGAACCTTCCGAATCTTTATTAAAGACTTCGCGAAGCGGGCAGAACCCATTCAACGCTTGACACGAAAAGAAACACACTTCAAATGGGAGGAGGAACAAGAATTAGCAATGGAGGACTTGAAGAAAGCAGTTCGCGAAGCGCCGTGCTTGCGATCGCTCAATTATGACATCGATACTGAGATTAAACTCTCAGTAGATACCTCCTATATTGCCATCGGATGGTATATCAGCCAACAAGACGCAGAGGACTTCAAGAAGTGGTGGTACGCTCGTTTCGGGTCAACCCTGCTGACGCCTCGCGAAGCTCGTTATTCACAACCAAAACGCGAACTCTTTGGTTTGATGCGTGCTCTTGATGAGAACAAATATTGGTTGATTGGCTGTCGACGGTTGGTGGTGGAGACGGATGCTCAGTACATTAAGGGGATGCTTAACAACCCTGAAGATGGACCCAACTGTACAATCAACAGATGGATAGAGCAGATTTTGATGTATCATTTCGAGTTAAGACATGTAGCAGGAAAGACCTTTGCAGCGGATGGTCTGTCAAGAAGGACAAAGCAGCCAGGAGATCCAGATCCAAGACCTTGGGACCACTCCTATGAGGATCATGACGGTCTCAGAGGGTATACCAAGCCTCACGAAGAGGATCCTGAGCCTTTGGACTTTGAAAAATTTAAGAGAGAAATAGACACGAGAGGAGGTTATGCTCAGACGTCACTAGCTTCGCGAAGAGACCCCGAATTAGAACTCTTTGACAACGAACTTTCGCAACTCTTGATCTTGGAGGGCAGAGTTCGAGAAGCGGAGAAGACTGAAAGACAACAAATGGTGAACATCGAGATGCTTCCAGACCGGAGTCTAAAGGAAGACCCGGACATTATTGAAGAATACGATGAGGAGAGAAGGGCGAACTGGGCCAGAAAGTTGGATGAACGACTTCCTAAGATACAGAAGTGGTTGCAAGGACTGCTCTCAAGACCTGAGGGAATTGAACCCAAGGACTTTGGGAAGTGGGTTCGCGAATGTAGCCATTTCTACGAAAAGGAAAATAAGTTGTATCGTCGACAAGCTGGTTTCCCTCAGATCGTAGTTGCGAAGGGACATAGGATGTACATGATGAGATCTGCTCACGATGCATTGGGACACAGAGGAGCTTGGGCGACGACTCAGTTCTTAGCGAAGCGGTTCTGGTGGCCGGACTTAGAGGGAGATGTCGCCTGGTATTGCCGAACATGTCATGTATGCCAGTTGCGTACAAAAATGCTCCTGAAGATTCCGCCACGAGTTACAGAGACCCCTTCAATTTTCCAAGTGTTGCATGCAGATGTCTTACACATGACGCCTGCTAGTAATGGCTGCAAATATATAGTCCATGGTCGTTGTGCATTGACGAGCTGGGCAGAAGGCAGACCACTTCGCAAAGACAACGGTGCGGCAATTGGGGCATGGCTGCTTGAAATAATAACGCGCTGGGGTTGCATGCGAGAAATCGTAACGGACAATGGAGGATCCTTCGAGAAGGCAACGGCGTGGCTCACGAAGAAATATGGTATTAAGGGGATCAAGATTTCACCCTATAACTCTCAAGCCAATGGGCGGATAGAGAGACCGCACTATGATCTTCGGGACATGTTGTTCAAGGTCACAGGGGCAAAGACGAGTCAGTGGTTCTGGTACTTCCCTCATGTGTTATGGGCGGACCGGATCACTTCGCAAAGACGCTTTGGTGTTTCTCCGTTCTTTATTGTAACAGGAGCGGAACCAGTGGTACCTTTAGATATTCAGGAAGCCACCTGGCTAGTAGAACCACCTAGCGGTCCCCTTACGACTGAGGAACTCATCGGCCAGCAAGCCAAAGCCTTAGCGAAGCATCGTGATCTAGTTGAGGAAATGAGAAGTAAAGTGGACAAGGAGAAACGTGATCAGGTCGCGAAGTACGAAAAAGAGCATGCTGCTGTAATCAAGGACTATCGCTTCAAGAGAGGTGATTTGGTTCTGCTCAGGAATACGAGCATCGAGAAAAGCCTGGACAAGAAGATGAAACCTAGGTATCTTGGTCCCTTAGTAGTGGTGTCAAGGAATAGGGGAGGTGCTTATATCTTGGCTGAATTGGATGGCACAGTGCTACAGTCGCCTTCAGCAGCTTTCAGAGTAATCCCTTACCACGCCAGGAAGAGGATCGAGCTCCCTCCCAACGTTCACGAATTTATCGACATATCGGTGAAGTCTCTTTGTGAGATGAGAGAATCAAAAGACGATGGTGACGTGGAAGACTTAGCGTTCAGAGGCATGCCTGAAAGTTCGCAAATTACGAATGAGTAAAGGTGCTGAGGACAGCATTTCTTTTAAGTTGGGGGAAGAGAAGTACGCTTCGCGAACTAGATTTTTCGCGGATTACCTTTGGAATCAGCCTTCAAGGCATAGAAAAACTCAAAAACAGGGGCAGTTTTAAAAAGAAGGTAGACTTAAGAGAGTACTATGCGATTACAGAGGTGCTAATGCAAAAGTAGCTACTGTTTTCCGTATTAGTAAGAGGGAGTTCAAGAAGTTGAAAGACAACGAGTTAAGAGTTCAAGAAAGTTAAAGAGAGACGTATTTGAGGGTATACATTCTAAATCTCGATGGCGGGATCAAGAGGAATGATTTCGGGAGCTTTGGGAGCTTTGGGAGCCTTCTCAGAACAGAAGGTAGCCAAAGAGGACTTGAGGGCAGCGTATTCCTTGTTGAGGATCTCCCAATAGTTCGCGAAGATGTGGAGCTTGTGGATAACGGAAACCATCTCCAAACGAGTCTCGCTAATGGCACGACGAAGGGAATCTTCCTCCTGAGCACGCTCAGTGAAGTTCGCGATCGCACCATGAGTCTTAGCGAGGACTAAAGAGATGAACTCGTTGGAAATGGCCCTGTCATCAACTTCGAGAAGTTAGAGAAGTGACAAGAAGAGAAGAAGGGAAACGACTTACTATACTCGAGCAAGCCACCATCGGGGAAAAGACGATGAGCGGTTCGCGAAATGGTAGAACCGGTGTCGATGGGAGGCAAATCCCTCTCAGCGCGAGCCCGCTTCGAGTTCAAAGCCATAGACCTCAGGTAGGCAGGAGAACTAGTATCCATGCCAGGAACCGCGATATAATCCATCTTCCGAGTGGTAGGGACAGCTGGAGGAGCCGAGGCGCGCATAGAGGCCTTTCCCTAAGAGCGAGAGTTGAAGAAGAGACCTTGAGAAAAGTAATACAAACTTCACGAACCTTTCCACGACCTTTAGAAGGAGTAGGCTCGGACATGGTCACATCGACATCGACCACGGAGTTGTCGGTGGTGGACGGAGCGCCTCCAGAAGAAGAGTCAGAATCAGGACTATCGGAGAGTTCAATGACAGTACCAGAAACTAAGAAAAGCGAGAGTTCGCGAAGGCAGAACGTCAGACTTGAAAAGGTCGCGAGGAAGAAAATAAGGCGAACCGTTGTTCAAACTGCGACGAGCCTTGCTTTCGTTCTTGAGGTCGGTGGCCAAGGCCAGCATGGACTTCACGACCTCGCTTGGGAAGCTAATGTTGTGATCAGAGCACCAAGTCTGATGCGTGAAGATCACAGCGGAGGCCTGGCGAACGAAAGACACAAAGGTTGGGTCCTAAGGATTTCGACGGCTTTCGGTGATGTGCAGGTAGCGAACTAGGGCTCTCTAACCAACAAAACTATAGAACTCAAACACACACACACAACCACAATAACACAACACACCNAAATACCTTCGTGAAGATAAAGGTGGGCAAGGGGTATAGGTAAAAGCTCTAAGTCGAGTCGACAGAGGCTTCTAGAACTCTTCTTGTACGATCGCAAGTTCGAGGGGGAGCTAAGGCTCAACCAGCAACGATAGATATGCTTCACGAAGTGACTTTGCTAACACATGGTGGGTTCGAGATACGACGGATAACTTCGCGAACAGAGAACACGGTCTCGAGCAATCTTAAAACGCAAGAACAATTCGATAATACACAAGCGACACAACTCTGATTGACTTTGCGAACTTAAACACTCTTTCTCGATAACAGATGGCTCTCGTAGATTCCTGGGAACACGGTCCCGACGCGAAATACAAACGTTAGCTACCCGCTAATGCTAATACAAGTAAAACAGAGACGTATATATATGTAATTAATGTTTGGCAAACAGACAGAGAAACAAACAGATGACAGAGACAGAGAGAGATAAGAAACACGGTCATATGAGGGTATCGAAGGCCGAGAGTTGAGTCTCGAACTTTAGAACACAGTCCAGGCGCTTCGCGAACCTGTTCTGGACGCGGCTGTTATCGAGTCCGCATGGATATTCACCGAGGATTGCTTCCGGAGAGCGCGCCCTTCCGTTCGCGCACCTAATCCGACGAATTGATCCGACTTTTGGGGTGCTTGGCTCCACCAAGCCACACCGCTTCACTACTCTGCTGACTCTTTCCTTCTCTTGGCTATGGACAGGCTGACTNAGCTTCGGGGCAGATGACCACATAAGCTTTAGTCGTACTTTCCGGTTTTTCCGAGCAGGTTCACGAACTTCGGATTAGATGTCTGATATTGATCACTGCTTCCGTTCCTTCCAATTCTGGTCACGTCAACGCTTATTGACTTAGCGGATCGCTCATCAATTCTCGAAGCCACCGGCTGCTTCGTGAAGTCTTCTGCTTAGCGAGTGTCAGGGCGAATTCCCTTGTAATGTGCACAACTCCCTCTAGCATCGTACCTCGCCAGGTCAGGCATGCTAGTTAGACTTCGAATAGTATGACTGCGTTTCAGATACGTTTGCGAGACCTTCTTGAACTTAAAGTGTTGTCGCAGAACCGTCTTACTCAACGTTCCTTCGTTCTCTAGGGCGTCTGCTTAGTTGGCAATCAGGGATAACTCCAACTCTTATATTTCCCTTCCTTCCCAAAGATCTCTTTAATTATCTACGTCGATTCGCAAATTCTACAAATAGATTCGCGAATTTGAGAGAGTGTTCACGCAGACGGCGTATCACCGTGTTGTAGACCCAACCAGTGAGGAGATTGTCAACAAAATTGAAGATTACTGGAATGCACAATATCTTTCTGTGGGAGAGGCTGCCTGGCGAATCCTTGGGTTCCACATCACACACAAGGATCCATCAGTTATGTCTCTATCTGTCCACCTTGAGAATGACCCTGCAAATCAACAGTTTGACGTTGGACCTGGAGTAGTTGGCTCTCTTTCAAAACTTGAGCGATACTTCCTTTGTCCCAGTGGCATCTTCTGCACCCCAAATGGAGAAAGGCAATTTGAAGATCTCACCTACAGCGACTATTACACATTATTCCGCATTGCTCCTTACAATCAAAGGAAGGATGGAGACCCTTGATATTTTTCTGAACAGCCCAATGATGTCAATGCTTCCCGGATGCATGTTATCCTCGGAGACCATTCACTCACACACCTTGCATGGATTGAAACTGTCAGGCCAACTCAGGGTGATGTGTTCTACCTCTGTGTAATCCTCATCAATTGTCCTTCACGCTCCTTTGTTGATGCTTGAACCGTTGATGGGACGACCTATCATACATTCCAGGAGGCTGCAATAGCTCTGGGTCTTTTTGGAGATGGGAATGAGGCTCTCTTTGTGATGGAAGAGGCTGTCACATCATTACGCACCCCACGCAAAACCTGTGTCCTCTTCATCCATCTTCTGATTCATGACTGCATCAATGCACCGCTCCAGCTTTGGCAACGATTTGGCCATTACATGAGCTTCAACTTCACAATTCGGAATAACAGCATCACTGAGCTGGGAATGGATGATGCATTGCAGGAAATGGGACTATTTTTGGGTGAATATGGGAAATCGCTCGACAAGTATGGCTTGCCACAGCCTGTTGCTCACATGGCAGAATTGACACACAAACTTCGACGATGGGCTGGACGAGAGGAAGGTTTTTCTCAGTATGCAGATGAAATCTCTGCATTGTTCAATGCGGAGCAATGGGCTTTGTATGATGCAGTCCTCAATGCTGTGCATCATCAGACACCATTTCGCTGTTTTGTGTATGGAAAGGCTGGGACAGGTAAAACGACAGTTGTTCGTGTGCTGTGTAGTAAACTCAGAGCTGCAAGAAAGGTTGTCCTGCCTACTGCAACATCAGCCTTTGCAGCACAGCTGTATGAGGGTGGCCGAACAACTCATTTGACGTTCAAGGTAGACTTACACCACAATTAATCATTCATCTGGCCGTTGAAGTGATCGAGGACGGCGAGACTACTAACTCACACAACCTAACACCCAACAACACTCTAAGTTGAGCCGTGCGAGATAAGGAGTATGAATAAACCTTTTGTAGTCGTGCCACACCGAAATCGGGGGTGTGAGTATGGGGGGTAGTGTAGAGTATTAAGAATTTACAAGTTCTCTCTCTTGAGCACACTAGTTCCAAGTAATCGAGGAGTACTCGATAGTCACACAGTTAACCTGAAAGGTTAAATCTTTATAGCTTTGATCTTTCCTTTACTTAGTATCACGCCACACAAGATAAAAGTCACAAATCCAAGTTGATTGCAAACACAAAGTAAACAAATAAAACAGCAGTAATTCTCTGGGGAAAAACTACGCTAAGAGAGTCCAATATATATACTATCTGGAGCCGCACGATCACCGGGACATGGTAAATAGGTGTACACGAGATTTATAAATAAAAGAGTCCAGGCCCCAGCTAGAGAGAGAGATAAAGAGATAAAAAAAGGGTATTGGATACGCCGCCGTGCCACTCCTGTGCTTGTGCTGTGACTATTAATAGATTCTTGTTGCCTTTTCTAGTATGCCGAGCGGTATGCCGAAGTTGATCAAGGGTGGTCGGTCTATGGTTATTCCAACTGCCGCCTTGGTGTACCTTTGCTTGAGCCATGTGAGGAGGAGTCGGACCTCCGTCAATTGAATAGATTTTTCTTGGCAAGTCCCTTGTGACTGCCCTCCTGGTTATCTCTTTCCATGAATGACTTTCCTTTCAGAGTACTTTTGAGCTCCTTTCTCGTACCACGCCAGCCATCATGCCGTCTGACGTGCCGAAACCTCGCCGTGCATCTCTTTATATGCTTAGGGACTCACCCTACTGCTCGGGTATATGGCAGGCGCGCCTCTAAGTTGGCAGTCCTCAAGTAGACTCCAACTCTTGTGAACCCAAGAGTAGTGTACTCTTAAATTATCCTTTGCACCGCGCGAGTTGTCTCAATACTGGAAGGGTTTCATAGTGTAGAGATTAAATAGACACAACTGTTCATTGAATTGTGAACGATATTCAATAAAATGGGTATTTATTCGCGAAAAAGCGAACACGGTTGTATCACTGTCTAACCATTTTTATCTTTTTAGGTCCCGGTTAATGACAAAAATGAAATGCTGAAATCGACAATACAGGCATGCGATTCCAGAGCAGAGTTAATCTGTGAAGCCTCTCTTATCATCTGGGATGAAGCACCAATGGAAAATTGGGCAGTTATGAGTTGCGTCAACAACATCTTGATGGAAATCATGGGTAATGATCTACCGTTTGGTGGCAAAGTCATTATCCTGTTAGGTGACTTCTGTCAGACCTGTCCAGTCATTTGAGGCGGATCAAGAGCCCAAGCCATGTCAGTGTCTATCAAATCATCGCCTCTCTGGTCCTCCTTTATTGTCCACCAACTCATCCATCCCATTCAAAATGCTGGAGATCCGGTGTTCTCCATCTTTGTCAACAGTATTGGAGATGGAGGAGGGCCCAAGGTCCCATTGACCGGGCTTTCAATTGTTCATGATAAAGAACGCCTCACCGACTTCATCTTTCCAGACAACATTCTTTTTAATCCATCCCACTGTGTCACTCGATCAATCTTGGCCCCAACAAATGCCCAGGTTGACGATTACAACTTCTTGATTTTGAGCTGTCTGGTGGGGGATACCAGAGTATACTTTGCAGCTGATAGTTTGGAAGAAGTTGAGGAAGCGGCTTTGCCTGCACCAGAGGGGATATTGGACTATGTTCAGAAACACACACCCCCAGGACTCCCGCCACATTCAATATCAATCAAGGTTGGGTCAGTATGCTGGCTTCTGCAGAACTTCTCAATTGACAGAGGCTTGGTGAAGAATGTTAGGGTGGTTGTGAAGGGTGTAGGAGCTCGGTTGATTACAGTGCAGGTGCTGAGAGACCACGGGGCAATGGAGGAGGAAATTCTCATTCCACAGATCACATTCAAGACGGAGCTCAAATCAGGACACACCCTTTGCAGACAGCAGTTTCCACTTTCTCCAGCATACGCTACAATGGCCAACAGCTGCCAAGGGCTTACTCTTGATTGTGTTGGCGTTGACCTCACTTCACCTGTATTTTCACATGGCCAGCTGTACACAGCCATATCTCGAATTCGCAACTGAAATGATGGAATGATCCTTCTTCCATCTGGCAAGAATTCAACTACCAATGTAACATATCATGAGATCTTATTGTAGACTGCAGTCAAGGTCGTTAATGTTCAGACACTACTTAGTAAAACCCTACCTCAAAGATGCTTGGCAAATTGGGCTTCGGATTTATAGCTAAGGTGAAAAAATTTGATCATATGTTAGAATACATTCATACAGCTCACTTTAATCTGTCTTTGCGACCTCGGCACCTCAAACACCATAGAAATGTTGACCAAAGTTGCGGGATGGCTCTAGCTTGGTTGGAGCTTGAATGTCCACATGCTCGGCGTTAATGCACAGCATTTTCACTTTCTATTGTGCTACTGTACACAATTTTGCTTTGTATTATGCTTAGTCCTTTGAGTCTATACTTCAAATGAATTTGAGTGTGGTCCAAGCCAAGGTCACTTGCATATTTATTCTTCACATGCAAAGACTTGACACGCCAAAACCCTGCAGCCATGCTGTCAGATCCTGCCGTCCCGATTCCAGTTTCCCTAGCAAATCATGTGATATACTTCTGTCTGTACTTGCTCCCCCATCTTCCCCACCTGTACAATATTCCCTCACCTACCTGCAGGCAATACTACCTGTCAGGTAAACCAAACCAAGATTCAGATGTGCGGCTGGTCAATGCTGTTTATGACCTTGGGGTTTACATGGTTTTTGGTCGCTTAGCATCAACTATAGTGGTAGGATCTCATTGTGAGTTTACAGGTGTAATGGCTTACAGTTTTATGTTTTTTTTAGCCTTTCACCACTGTGTATCATGTCAATTCAAGTCCCAATGTCCTTTGTTATGCCAGAACTGCACCCAGTGTTTTCATATGGCTTCCTGCATCCACATTCATCAGTGACACTATCCTGCCTCGTGCAAAGTATGCTGTGGCCTTTTGTGTTGAGTGCAAAAGGCCTTTTCATGCGGTGATACAACCGTGTTCGCTTTTTTTGCAAATAAATACTACTTTTATTGAATAACAAGTTCATAATTCAATACACGGTCGTGTCTATTCAATCTCTACACTAGCAAACCCATCCAGTATTTAGATAACTCGCACAGTGCGAAGGATAATTAAAGAAATACACTACTCTTGGGTTCACGAGAGTTGGAGTCTACTTGAGGACTGCCAACTTAGAGGCGCGCCCGCCATATACCTGAGATTAGGGTTTAGTAAGCTAGCCGGTTGGCGCTGCTTCAGATCAAACGGCCTACCCTGCAGCTGAAAGGCTCAATTTCACTATTAAAGCAATAGAGGTGGTTGCCTAGGCACTAAAGGTACCTACCCTCTCGCGCAGCCTCACATCAATCGAGTATATTCAGTACTGGAAAGTTGTTCACGGAAAGAGATAACCCGGAGGGTGGTCACAAGGGACTTGCCAAGATAAATCTATTCAAATGATGGAGGTCTGACTCCTCCTCACACAGCTCGAGCAAAGATTCACCAAGGCAGCGGTTGGAATAACTGTAGACCAACCACCCTCGATCAACTTCCGCATCCCACTCAGCATACTAGAAAAGGCAACAAGGATCTATTAATAGTCATGGCGCGAGCGCAGGAGTGGCGCAGCGGCGCCTTGGCATATCCAATACCCTCTTTTTATCTCTTTATCTCTCGCTCTAGCTGGGGCCTGGACTCTCTTTATTTATAAATCTCGTGTACACCTATTTATCATGTTCCGGTGATTGCATGGCTCCAGATAGTATATATATTGGACTCTCTTAGCATAGTTTTTCCTCAGAGAATTACTGCTGTTTTATTTGTGTTTACTTTGCGTTTGCAATCGACTGGATTTGTGACTTTTATCTCGCGCGGCATGATACTAAGTAAAAGAAAGGTCAAAGCTATAAAGAAGTAACCTTAGGGTTAACTGTGTGATTATCGAGTACTCCTCAATTACTTGGAACTAGTGTGCACAAGAGAGAGAACTTGTAAATTCTTAATACTCTACACTACCCCCCATACTCGTACCCCCGATTTTGGTGTGGCACAACTACCAAAGGTTTATACATTATACTTACCTCGCACGGCTTGACTTGGAGTTGGTGTTAGGTGTTAGTTGGTGTGTTAGTAGTCTCGCCGTACTCGATCACTTCAGCGGCATCACTTTCCTACACCATACTCAAATTTACTGAGCTTTTGGATGGGATGGGTTGCCAGCAGGAATACAACTGGTCCAACTCGGTGTCGCTTTGCTATGCATTTCACAAAGAAGCTGTTATTGGTATTCTCTTTTATGATGGTGCTTTCGAATCAGCATACAAATTTGCATGTGGCCAGTTTCACTGTCAATGGTCCTCCTTGGCATACTGCGACACCCTCAAATGTCCTGTGTCGTTCTTGCCCTGCACTTCTGTCAGCAGCAGATTGAAGGCCCAAGATATGCAACACTTGAATGTATCGACTGCATTGTGTGACACTCTGCTGGACAGTGTTTGGTTAGTCATTGTCATTTATACCGCCAGCTTTTGTCTAGATTGCTAATTGTGTTGAAACATCATTCTAGGCCTTTGTGCAGTTTTACTGCATAGGTTTCTGCACCATACTTGGACCATTTCTATTGAAATTGAATTAGGGTCTACTGGTCAGATCTTTTTAGCCTAATGCTTCTCATTTAACTCTGATTTCTTTTGTATTTCTCTGTTGTAAACACCTGAATCATCGTTAACAAAGAGTATTTTATCCATGAGTGACTTTGATCATAGAAACATATCAATGACCGACCATCAAGGTCAATCTGCTCAGGTCATTCCACCAACCTGTCGGCCTCCATCCCAAAATCCATCTGTGCCTCCCAAGGTTCTTTTCTATCCCTTCAGGGCGCCCACCTCGCTGACAAAATTCAGGGAAATGATGCTTGCTCACGTGTTGTACTCTACATGCCTACAGGCAACTCAATGCAAGATGTCCTGCCTGTCTGGAGTGTGAACAGCGCAGATGCTGCGCTACACTACATGTTCAAGTATGTGAAGAAAGGTGAACCTTACCTTGACCTACGTTGATTCATACTTAACACTCAAGGGCAGGCTAGGAGCGTATCTCCGCTATAAGCATGTTGTAGTCGTATTCACATTAAAGCTATATTTGTTTGCAAGTGCCACGCCTTTTGGGAACCTGGGGCCGTAGCGAAGCAAGGCAAATCTTGTTTGGCTTATTGTGCTGGGTCCAGATCTTGTGGTTGTTCCAATATGAGGCGAATTTATCAAGCTGAATTTGGAGTGCTTTTGGTGAGATCCAGTTGAAAAGCTGACTGAGTAAAAGGTTAGTGGCTCCAGCATCAGTTTCAAACAATCCTTGACATATGGATGGATAGGGTTGTTGGGGCTGTAAAGACTGTTTTTGTAGCCAGAGATGATGATCTCCTTGATATTGAGACCAGATGTTATGTAATAACCCCTAGTAGTATCTTTTTTTTTCTCTTAGTAACTCTAGGACTGCGAACGATGACTGCAGTTCAGCGCTTTGTAACGCCAAACTGCATACTTAGTAACTTAGGACTACAGATTGACTACAGACTACAGACTATTACTTAGCTGGGCTGCGTAATTACCAATGAATGCCTCAGCACAGACTGCAGCACAGTAACTTGTATAGTATATAGGCAGTACAAGCTGAGCGGTAACTCCTCAGCTTGTTCTCAGGAATCTACTCTCTTGCTTACTCATATAAACTCCCCAACCCTTCCTGACACTAGTCCTCTCTCTAGTGCATGACCCTTGCTATCTATACCAAGACCAAAATCGACTCCAACTTTCTCATCACCTACGTCTGACTCTACTTCATCATCACAGCCGAAGTTAAGATCCAACCCGGATCATTCATAGTATGTAACCTAGTCAACAATGTCCTTAATGCTGCAGAGTCTGCTATACCACGCCCTACAAGCTCTGCAGAACTTGCTGCTGCTGTCGCCCTTCTTGACCAGAAATACGCAGAACGAGGGCCAGAGCTCCTCCAACAACTTTGGACACTTGCAAGCCCGGAGCCAATCAACCTCGTCCAATCCGCTTCTTCAAGTGTTGATATTCTGCCGGACAATCGCACCCCTCGTGATCTGCGACTTACAAACTGCAAACGAGCTACATCCGACCCCGACCACTCTCCCAAACGAGCCAGACGTGGCAGTCCCGACGCCAACAAACCCTCTAGCCCTCCAGCTGTCTGAGGGAAGAATCTCCCCACCCATCTTTAAGGAAGATCTCTCTTCCTTGACTGCCCTTACCTTTCATTTTTGGCACCTTTGCCTCCACGTCTTCAACGAACCCCAGCATATCCATTGGGCGGTCTTCACTGCCAACCGACCAGTCGTCCTTGGGGTCACCCCTGACAACCAACGTCCTCTTGTTCCCACACTCGGCCCCCTCGAGCTTGCTTGTGACACCCAACTGAGCAAGCCCGTAACACCAGATGTGTTTGTAAACCAATGCCACAAGCCTTTGATAGGGGTGTTGTAAATGCTCTTGAGTTGTTTAACAGGTGGTATCTGGGTACAAACAAGCTTGCAAGTGTATATCTCACTTAAGAGGCAAATTGAATACACTGGCTGGGAGGAAAACCAGAGAACACAAATCACCATAGGCTGGTTTGATGAGCAAAAAGAAACAGAATTTTGCTCCCTTTGTCAGTAACCATAGTAAGTGGAAAATCTGATAGGCATTGAAGGAGATTGAAGTACGTATGTCAATGGAAAAGTTGATTAATGTTAGACAATGTACAATTGTATTTTTGGACCATATCCAAAAAAACATGTCCAATGGTATCAGCCAATTGGTTGTTTGGGACAAAGAGGAACACATGGAGTGCGGAAAGATATGGAGCGCCTAGAGTTGGGGCAACAGTGCGATAAGGGCTTGGGAGTGGTGCCCAGCCAACCAGATAGACGGAAGTAGGGTTGGGAGCAAAGGTACTCACCTCCAAACCTATTCCAAACTATCAAAGCATGTGGAAATGGTGGAGTGCCGTTTCAGCAAGAGGTTCTGAACACATCTGAGTGCAAGTCTAGGAGAGTCGAGACCCTGTTCTGGAGCCTGGATACCCTCGTATGATTATCTCTTTTTGGACTAGTTGGTTTCACGTGTTTATATTTTTGTTTGCCTTGGATGTGTTTACCAAACTTATTTACAGTATTTAATCTTGGACTCTAAGTAACTGAATCTACATAGTGGGTAGCTAGCGTTGTATTTTGCATCCGGGTCTGTGTTACCCACCAAATACACAAGAGCCTTTCTGTTATCTTTTGCATGTTTAAGTTCAGAAGTTGTTTGGAGGCCATGTCCTCATTGTGTTGTCAAAGTTATATCGCGCCGAGACTGTGTTTTCACTTCTGAAGTGGAATCCATTTATCGTCAAGTTAGTTGTCCACGAGTTAAGCTTCTGAAGCAATAACATCAAACCTGGTTGAGCCTTAGCTCCCCCCTCAAACTTGCAATTGCAAAGTTTACGTTCCTAAGCCTTAGTCCAACTAGACTTAGCGCTTTTCACTGTACCCTTGCCCAGCGCTTATCTTCCAGAGATACTTGGTGTGTTTTTTTTGTGTGTGTGTTGGTGTTAGAGTCAGGTTCTTTGTCTTGTTGTGTTTAGAGCCTTAGAACATGACCTGCACATCAATGAGGGTGATGTTTGAAGAAACAATTGGAATATTTCTGGCCTTGAGGTTTTATAGGTGTTGAGCAAAAGCCAGAGGTTGATGTTGGTCTTTGGTATGGTCACTTCCTCTTCTTGATATTGTTTGCCCCAGATCTGCTCAAGAAATTCAATAATCTCTGAGTCAGATGATGAACTAT
The DNA here is from genome assembly GCA_027579435.1 of Candolleomyces eurysporus. Taxonomy (NCBI): domain Eukaryota; kingdom Fungi; phylum Basidiomycota; class Agaricomycetes; order Agaricales; family Psathyrellaceae; genus Candolleomyces; species Candolleomyces eurysporus. The sequence continues at coordinate 15,131 of JANBPK010001681.1, forward strand.
CAGATTCAGTATTGGAGTTGGAAGAGTCAGCCAGGGAAGTCAGAATATACAAGTCAATAGGCTCTTGAGTTGTTCTGTGACATTCTGTTGTGCAGGGCATGGTGAAGGCCATCAGGATACAGGGAAACAATAATGTATTATCTATCAATCACAATCATGACAATGAGTGCAGCACCACTTTAGAACCCCGCTGATCCTTACATTATCTAATGTGGTCATGCAACTGTCTGACAAAGAAACTGTAGCAGGNTTTTTTTGTTTCATTGTGTGCACAACAGCAATTTTGAATTCCCCTATTCCCAAGCAACAGGAATTAATGAGAAGGGACAGGAGATGCCACTGATCAAATTTTGGGCACTTTTTGAGACTTCAAGACACTTTAAACCAATTCTTTGATGCTTGAGATTTCTAAGAATACAAATTAAAAAGATAAAAAGCTATTTCAGGAGATTCTGGGACCTTGTAAAGTAAAAAAGTAAGTAAGTAGAAAATCATTCAAACAGTGAGATTACTTCTGCTGTGCCAAGCTATAGTATACCCATGACAATACCTTGAAATATGCTGCATGATAGTTGAATGCACACAAATTCAATGGTCTGGTGCATGCATTCATGGTTGCAGTGTACATACAGNAAAAAATGTTACAGCAGGTTATAACACTAGGAATACAAAGAGTATCATAAACAAGAGATAGGATGACAGTTNAAAAAAAAGAATAATTCTAGAGCAAGTGAGGGTGCTGTTCTCAGAGCCAAGTTATAGTCAAAGCACTTTAAGTTGCAAGATAAAATCATGATTGGCATTGACAAGACTTACCATAATGATAGGCCAAGACTGGCAGGCTTGATCCCCACTGGGGAAAGCTTCCCTGCATCTTAGAAAAATTAAATAGAGTCAAACAAGGCATAAAATTCTGGGACTCACCTGAGCCAGTTTGAACCGTGATAAACTGCATTAGTGAGCTCAACTTTGGTGGTCTGAAATTTTCCAATGATGAGACAATTGCCATTAAAGTAGAGACCAGGGCGGTAATGGGGTGGAACCCAGAATAAAAGATCTCCCAAGGAGTTCTGAATCCAACCATTGGGATTGAGTGACAAAATCCCTGGTGGATAGTTGTGTAGAAATGGGAATTGTGGACAAATTGGCTGAGATGTGTGATTGTTACTAGGCATTGTCACTGGCTCGAGGGCTGGCTGTCCTGTCTGGTCCTGCAGCCTGATGGTATTGTCAAATGAGCCTGAGACAATGTACTTGCCATTGGGAGAGAATGCAACAGATGTGACATAATGCCTATGCCCTCTCATTGGCTCCATAACTGGCCGTCCTGTCTGAGCATCCCACACCCTGATGGTCTTGTCAAGTGAGCCTGAGACAATGTACTTGCCATCAGAACAGAATGCAACAGATGTGACATAGTCACTATGCCCTGCCATTGGCTCCAAAGCTGCCT
>JANBPK010001682.1:0-16557 GCA_027579435.1 Candolleomyces eurysporus
TTGTTGTTTTTATCTTTACTTGCGTTTTTATCGACGAATCTATCGAGCTTTTCTGCTTATATTTCACACGGCGTGAACTATCAGTTTTATCTTGGAACTTAGGAACTTAAGCAGTCAATAAGGCTTGACTACTTGGGAATAGGAACCTCACTAGTTGTGCATTAGGGTACTTCTAGTTTAGTGGAGTGTATCAAAGAGAGAACAAGAGAACTTAGTATTCTTAATTCACTCTATAACCCCCACAAACTCGCACTTTGACTTTCGTGCGGCCTGACTCTCACACCGCGTGACCATACACGGCTTGTATACAGGTTGTGGTTGGTGTTTTGTGTGTGTGTTTCTGAGCTCGGCAGCACCGATCTCATCATCGTCATAGTCTCCCTCTTTGTTCTCATCTTCGTCATCGGAACACTCATCGCCTTTGTGTATCTGGCGCAAGACCTTGTGGAATTGCCTGGGCATAACTTCATCAACAATATGGAGGTATTCGTCAGGATAGCAGGTGTCCTCATCATCAGCCCTGGTAGCATTAACAGATTAGAAAAAATTCTCGAATTATGAATCAACTTACTGCCTGTCCTTCACTTCTAAACCTTCCCAAAGAATGTCCCAAATCTCAAGAAAGGGGGAAACGACAAGCGGTATCGCTCGTGCACGCCATACATATGGTCTTAGCACCTCAATCAATCTGTTTCACTTGTCAATGGAGCCCATTTTGATTCATCAAAAAACGTACGAGACTGGGGTACTGTTGGATAGTTTCTCGCTCTCTTGAAGACCCGCCTTGACTGCCTTGACGTGAGCTTTGAGGTTAGGATGGTCAGGATGCGTAGCATTGGTTGCCACCATGCTCTTGGAGTGTTTATGACCACGACGGCGGCCCATGCGAGGGAGATGGTGGTGGAAGGGAAGAAAAAAAAGGTGATGTGCAGGAAGCGCGAAGCGTGCGAGTTGCCCATGGGTGCTTCAATTGATCACATAATCCATCAGTCTATTTTGAGCACGGTTCAACTGCTTTCTCCAGTGCTCAGCATCGCAATGTCTCTGTAAAAATGTCTGTCCAGTGCAGATGGTGCTTGCGGAAATTCATTGACAAGAATGGGCTGAAACCACACAAGCCAAAATGCCCCAAGAACCCAGCTGTGGCCCATGCTAGGGGCCAACGATGACTCAATCGCATGGAAAGTTTACAACACAAGATAAACGCCGCCACCGCCAAGCAAAAACACAGAGCAAAGGAAAAACTCAAAGTCGGATTTGCAATGCCAATTGCGACTACTATACCATCTTTATCAGACGACATAGTCTCGCCTTCTCCAAGCCTGGCAAGTAATCAAAACTTTGATGAGGACGTTGAAATGGATGACTGGAGAAATCAAGTACCGTTATTCTCATCTTTCTTCCGGGTCCAAAGTTCTAAATCTCTGTATAGAATGATACTATAGAACATGGGGGTTACATTGAAGATTACTATCCCCTTTCACCTCGGAATCGAAATGTAGGTCTTGCAGTTGTTGTATCATTTAAGCTAACTCTGGAATTCTCCAGGAATATCTGGCTGACTCCGAAGACCTCAATGACTCTGAGCAACTTCCCTTCCCTTCAAGAGTTGCTGTAGAGCAAGTGCTAGTCCTTGAAGATGGCATTGACAGCTCAGATGAGTCTGCAGATGAGTCTCACAACATTCCCCAAGGTCAAGCGATTGTCGCCCCAAGATCAAGAAGCCTTGCTCTGTCATATCGGGATTTGCTCCCTTCTTCACAAATACTCATTGCAGCTGATGGTTTCAACAACTCCTCCGCTCCATTCAAAACTAGGAGTGACAATTTTGGGCAATTCCCTGTCTATCCTGCTGGGCGTCCAACGTACTCACCAGATGCTTTGTTCACTCTCAGCCATTTCTCTGATGGAGCAGGCTTACAGGCAGAACAACTTCCTGGCCCACCTCCTCTGGATGACGACAACTCCGATAGTCCCTCTACTGGCAACGACTTTATTGATCTATTTGGTGATGGAGGAAGTACTGGGCTTTTACTTCGTTGGCATTACAGCCCCATCACTTCGATTCTGTCGAAAGCTCGCACCGATTCGCTGGTGAAGGATGTTATCCTTCATCCTTGCTTCTGTGCTGAGGACTTCAAAGGGTTCACCATGGACAAGGCTATCAAAGCACTTGATAAACACAAGATTACTGGTATCAACAATGCTCCACGCAACAATCACTGGTAATCTCAGTCGGTGCAAATTTCGGTGCCTTGTGACCGAGTTTCCCATACCTCTGAGGATGCAGCACCCAAGTACATGGTCGACAACATCCAGATCTGCCCAATTATGGACACAATTTGAACGGCCTTTGCAGAGCCAATCTCAGAGTTTTTTCACCTCGCAGGATACGAGTCATGGGTCGACACACCAGATGGGCCAGCACGGCAGTATGATGAAATCTATACCTCAGATGCATTCCTTGAGGAGCAAGCTTGCCTTAAAGAGCAGGTTCGCACTCAGGGAAGTGATCAAGAGGTTGTTGTTGCTGCACTTCTCCTCGGCTCAGACTCAACACGGTTGAGCAAAATCAGTACCCAAACCCTGTGGCCCATCTATCTTTACTTTGGAAATCTTTCAAAGTATGCCCGTGCAAAGCCTTCAACATTCTCTGCGCATCATATTGCCTATATCCCAAAGGTGAGTCACAATCAATTCGCCGATTAGTTGGAAGCTAAATTCAACACTGCCAGCTTCCAAGTGACTTTCAGGATTGGTACAAAAAGACATTTGGAAAGCATGCTACTGCCGAAATGCTAGCTCACATTTGTAAGGAGCTATTCCATGCCATATGGACGCTTCTCTTGGATGATGAGCTCCACCATGCCTATTTACACAGTGAAGAAATGGTGTTCTGGGACTCAGTTTGGAGAATAGTCTTTCCACGGTTCTTTACATATGCAACGGACTACTTGGAGAAATACGTGTTCTCTGACTGCTTTGACTGCATAAGACTAACCAGAATTCTTGGTAGAATTCTCTTTGCATGTATCAAGATGCTATCCTCCTGCCCATGTCCTCGATGCCTTGTCTCCAAGTCAAAGATTCCTCTCCTTGGCACCAAGGCTGATATGGCCTTTCGATCCCACTTTCTACGAACCGATGATGAGGAGACAAGACTGGCAATTGAGATTGCACGGAACTTGCTATATGTTGAAGGAAAAGGCTTCAATTCTCAGGTGATAATTGATGGGTTGGGCTCAAAATCACTGCTCCCGACACAAGTGAGTCCTTTCTCTTCACCTGGGAGTTGGTAAACTCACTATTCTTCTTTTAGAATGCATTCTCAAAGCTTCTTGCTCAGTTTGGATTCGATTTCTACAAGATAATTCCACCAGATCTCTTGCATGAGTTTGAGCTAGGTGTCTGGAAGGCAGTGTTCATTCATCTTGTGCACATTCTTCATGCCGAAGGTGGCGGTAAAATTCAGGAGCTCAATTGGCGGTATGTGTTTGTCCTTGCATTCAATGCTAGTACAGCTCACAATAGACTTGGTAGCTTTCAATCAATGCCAACCTTTGGACAAGATACCATTCGCAAATTCTCAAACAACGTCTCTGCAACAACTCATTTTGCTGGCCGTGATTTCGAGGACATGCTTCAGGTATGGGTTTCCTGGCTCTCCACTCATCTCATTTCGGCTATTAAGTGCTATTCACTTTAGTGCGCTATCCCAGCATTTGCTAGGTTGCTTCCTGAGCCTCGTCATGATCGGCTTGTCAGAAAACTTCTCTTTGAGCTTGCAACATGGCACGCTCTGGCAAAACTTCGACGACAGTCTGAGCAATTTGTTACTGAGCTTGAGGCATCAACATTTTGGCTGGGTAAGCTCTTATGCCGGTTCAAGAGCACAATATGTGAGGAATACGATACCTGAGATCTTCCTTTGGAGGAGACAGCACAAAAACGTGCTCGTAACCCAAGCAAGCAGAAATCTGGTGGTGGAAAGAAGCGAGAGTTTAATCTTTTGATGTACAAGCTCCACTCCCTTGGCCATTATGCTGCTTTCATTCGCTCAATGGGAACATCTGACAACTTCTCAAGTCAATCGGTATCTTGCGTGCCTCACTCACAGGATATTCCAAGGCTTACCATGAGTTAGAATGAGCTAGAGCACAAGCGGCCTCAGCGGCATTGCCCACAAGCTCCAAACCAGCATACTCGACAGGCAGCAGGAATAGCAAAGCAACAGGATTGTGAGCGAAAGCTCTATAATGTGAAACAGGCATTTAGACGACAGGAAGCAAAGAAAAAGGTACTCAAACATGGTGATGGGCGACTCGGATTCAACCTATCAGAGAAGCTCCCTCGAACCTCTCCAGATGTGCATCACCACATGTCAAAAGACATATGAAAAGCAAACCAAGTTCAACTATTACTATGGATTGGCAAAAACAAGGATGATCCTGCGATAGATGTGAGTTAAATTCGTTTCACTTGCAGTTTCATTGGAGCTGACTCCCACTTGCAGGGTTTCGTGAATAGGCTGAAGACCCACTTGCTCACCAGATTCCTTGGAAAGCCTTTTGATGCCGATGAGGAAGCGTACTCGAACACGCAACTTGCACAGGTCATTATCACCAACAATCACATTTATCAACATCAAACTCTGCGTGTCAACTACACCTCCTACGACCTCCGGCGAGAACAAGATTCCATCAACCTTTGTACAAATTCTGACATCATGCTACTCTCGAACAAAGATCATGATCTGGATGAAGACCCTCTGCATCCCTACTGGTATGCTCACGTTCTTGGGATTTTCCATGCTTGGGTTGTCTATGTGGATCCTGAGAAGGGCACATACCTCGATAAGGAGATGGAATTTCTGTGGGTTCATTGGTATGGAATGGACGGGACCGGCTGGAAATTTGGATGGGAGGCAAAGAACCTTCCACGGGTTGGGTTTATTGATCCTAAATGCGATACTACAATGGTGTTTGGATTCGTTGACCCTGCGCTGGTGCTCTGAGCAGTTCATCTCATTCCAGATGAGACAGGTCGCAGATCACACAATGGGATTCCCCAATCAAAGCTGGCATGTCCAAACTCAGAGGATGGCATGGATTGGAACTATTTCTTTGTGAACGTGTAAGTTGCTATTCAATGCGAGAGCTCAAGCTGACCTCCATACTATGGTACAGATTTGTCGACCGGGATATGTTTATGAGGTTCCGAGGAGGAGGGGTTGGTCACGCTGCAATCCAATCGGCTGTTGACCATTTCCTCAGCAATAGAGATGCTACCGACCATCGCTTCATGCGAGATGGTGCTGCTCGACTCGCTGAACCTTTGCCCAAAGAGTTTCAAACTGCAATCCAGCTCCAAGATGAGCAAGATCGTGCTGAATGGATGAATCCAGATATCAATGAAGAAGATGAAGATTATAACTACAGGGAGGATGAAGAAGAGAACAGATCAGGCAGCAACCAAGAGCTCACTACAATAGACAGATGGCAGAGTGATGAGGGCGACAGCGATGATGATGATAACCTTGGCGCCTTTGGGCTTGGTGCATTTTGAACCAGGGCTCGGCAACAATTTGAACGATGATCATTTAGTTTCTGCAGAGTCTGTAGGACGAACGAGTATTTACTCAGTAATGTCACAGAGTTGATCTCGCCACCACAACGAAGCCTATCACTGGTGTGATACACCGCTGATACAACCGTGTTCGCTTTTTCGCGAATAAATACCACTTTATTGAATAAACAGTTCATAATTCAATACACGGTCGTGTCTAATCTAATCTCTACACTACGGAACCCTGCCGGTATTAAGATAGCTCGCGCGGTGCAAAGGAAAACAAGAGAGTACACTACTCTTGGGTTCGCGAGAGTTGGAGTCTACTTGAGGACTGCCAACTTAGAGGCGCGCCACCATATACCCGAGATTAGGGTTTAGTACGTTAGCCGGATGGCGCCGCTTCAGATCAAACGGCCTGCCCTGCAGCAGAACAACCTGGTTTCACTACTAGGCAATAGAGAGGGTCTCCGAGGCACTTAAGGAACTCTATCTCTCGCGCGGCCTCATACCAATTGAGTATATTCAGTGCTAGAGCAGTGGGGACGAGTTCCTAAGCATGCAAAGAGATGCGCGGCAAGAGTCTGGCACGTCAAACGGCATGATGGCTGGTGCGGCACGACAAAGGAGCTCGAGAAACTCTGAAAGGAAAAGTCATTCACGGAAAGAGATACCCGGAAAGCGGTCTCCANGGGACTTGCCAAGACAATTGACGGAGGTCCGACTCCTCCTCACGCGGCTCGAGCAAGAGCAACCCAAGGCGGCGGTTGGTATAACCGTAAACCAACCACCCTCGATCAACTTCGGCATTTCATTCGGCAAACCAGAAAAGGCAAAAGACATCTATTAATAGTCACGGCGCGGCCTGGCAAGTGGCGCGGCGGCACCTTGGCATATCCAATACCCTCTTTTTATCTCTTTCTCTCTCTCTCTAGNCTGGGGCCTGGACTCTTTTATTTATAAATCTTGTGTACACCTATTTACCAAGCTCCGGTGATCGCGCAGCTCCAGATAGTATATATATAATGGACTCTCGTAGCATAGTTTTCCCTAGAGAATTACTGCTGTTTTATTTGTGTTACTTTGCGTTTGCAATTGACTGGATTTGTGACTTTTATCTCGCGCGGCGTGATATCGGTTTAAGGAAAAGACAAAGATACCTGAGTTGAGAAGTGTTATATGCTTCAACCCCTGGTTTTAACAGAGAAGAATCTAACTAATTCTTAATACTCACTACTACCCCCACGACTCGCACTTGATTTTGTGCGGCTCGACTACAGTACAAAGCATCGACTTAAAGATTTCACGTGGCTCGACTTACTTGGTTGGGTTGTGTGTGGTGTTGGTGTTTAAGTGGTCTCGCCGTTTTGATCTCATGATTTGGAGCCCACCGCGAGGGGGGTGAATTGTTTTATTCATCTCTCTTGGAAGCGAGGGTGCAGTTTGCGTAGAGCAAACTAGGAAACGGACTCGAACAAGACGTCTTATTTTGCAAGACCAGGTTCTAAACCAGAGGACCATCTGGCTGAAGAAGAGTCTCGTCGAGAAGATACAAGACAAGAATTGGAGAGGGCTCAGAGTATTGGACGTAGTACTCGGAACTCTCAAACAGCGGGTTTAATTGACGTTAGTAGTTACCCAACTACGTGGTGTGCACGCAAACCTAAAAGAACGATCCAAAGACAACCCTCCGATTCAGATATCGGAGAAGCGACTTTTCATACGGCTCGAGAAGAAGACATTGCTGCGGCTCTAAGTTCTTCTATCTTAAGAGGCGAAGAAAACACTCTCAATTTAACAACCACAAACTCCTTACAACTTACGGACCTTACAATGGCCAGTGAAGGAGGAAACCAAGATAACCGCGGCGCGAGTCGTGCAGGAAGTGAGACGGGGGGACCAACTGGCGTTAAACGCTCGGTTAAAAGCATGCCTGCTGCTTATAGTGGCAAGCACCCTACGTACGACCCTGTGGACCCATCAACTGCAACCAGGTTTTTCGATGGTGTAGAAATGGCCGCTCAGGCGGCGGGACTTTCTGGACAAGATGAAGAAATAATAAAGAACACTCTATCTTACTTGGACACTGCTACAGCACAAATGTGGGGCCGCCTCAGAGGTGGTAAAGAACCATTCAACCTCGCTGAATGGAGGAAGGCTGTTTTGCAGATCTTGCCAAAGACATCGAGATATGATGTGGGATCGATGGCTCGCTTGGACGACCTCTGCCGAAAGGTTAAGGAGCGACCTATTGGAAGGGATGAGAAGTCCGCCTTTTACGAATTTGCCTTGGCTTTTCAAGCTGAAGCGGAGCCGCTCCTCGCTATAGGAGTAACTGCGAACCGGGATTTGGTTATCAAGTTCATTACTGGTTTAAAGGTTCCCTTCAGAGAGAGCCTCAGTGAAAGGCTTAATCGTTTGGTATCTTCTAGAGACGCTACTGACCCGGTACGAGATGAAGAGGATCCGTATAAGTTGGATGAAGTCATAAAAGTTGCTACGGAAATGGTTGACACTGCTGCAGTAGGGCCCTTTGGGGCTCTCACTTACGTAGAGGAGCAAGCTGATTATTCTCGAACGGCAGCTTCGAGCGGCTTGAAAGATCGGGCGGAATCTGCTGGCCTAAAAGAAGTAAGGGTCAAGCAGGAGTCTATGGCAGAGGAAATGGCAAAGGTTTTCACTACCTTAGATAAGGTTGAGAAGTCCATGTCCTTGTTGACGACTCAGTTCGATAATTTCTCCACTACAGTTAAAGCGGCGCCACCCAGCGCACCTTACAGACCTCCTAACCAAGCGGTAGGACAGCGGCCTGGCATGTACCCTCGGCCAGCAGGAGCTACTTTCAACTGTTGGTATTGTGGTCAGTCGACCCATACCATCTCACAGTGTCCGGCGGTACGACAAGATATAGAGAGTGGAAAGATTTCTCAAAGAGGAAGTACGATAATCTGCAAAGGAAGCATGATGGCTCGAGAGGTGCCCGAAGGGACCACTATGAAGGCACAAGTTGACGCAATGTGGAAGGCGCCGGCCCAAGCCGAGTTGAATTTGTTGGAGGAATACGAAGAGTTAGAGGAAGAGGCTTATGAAGTATTGTACCAACAGTACGACGAACCTGTTACCCACTCAGTCCTCCAACAGTCTATGAATCAGCTCAAGCGGGACCAGCAGTCGTTCCTGACCAAAGTGGCTCAGCAGCTCAAACCGGCCCAGAAACCGGTGGCCAAGGTACCTAAGGAACCTACAACGCGGGAAATCTTCGAACAGTTGGCTGCCTTAACTAAGCAATTGGAACTTTCAGAACAATACCAGCTCCAGACGTGTCGCGCGGCAGCAAACAACCAAGAGGATTTTTGAGAGGCCCCGCGAAAGACCGCGCCCATGGGTCCTCAAAAAACGTTGACAAGGACCGGGGTGACTCTCTGGAGGGCCGAAACGAGAAAGTCAACGCATCTCAGAAATCACAAAAATCTAAAAACATGTTAGAACCAAGTGGACTGGAAATAATCGAGCCAGTAAAGAAACTGATGCCGTATATAGAGGTTCCGCCTTTGCGTACAAAGCCTATTCAAGGCGGGAGGCCTAAGGCGCCAGAAGTGGTGCCGGCTCAGTCAACCGCACCAAAGAATGCACGAGCACTAAAGGAAGCCAGGAAAGGACTGATTACGGGTATAATTAAAGAAATATTCTCTATACCACACCCAATGAAGCTCCAAGATTTGGCTATCGTATCTCCCGCGGCGCGACAAGAGGCTATCAACTTGCTGAAACAAGGCAAGTGGGCCTGCTCGCACTCAGGAGAAATGGAAGGTTTACGAGGTGCTCTGTTGCAAACCCTCGAAGACGTGATGACCGACTTGGGTCAAGACTCGCTCAGCTACTTAACTGAGCTTTCCGCTATATATTCTCAGATTGATGCCACCAGCCAGGCAGTCGGGGGATCTAGTTCTCTCGCGCCGTCCCAAAGAACAACGGTGGAAGATGTCACTGAACAAGAGGAAAAACAAGAAAGGGAATCGAACGAAGTAGTGGAGGTCTTACTGCAAGACTTACCTGTTCCTATGTGCTACGAGTCGGACGGCTCGGAAGAAGTTCTGGAAGGAGGCCTTATTATACCAGATGCCGTAGAGGTTTTCCTAGCAGAGCACGGAGGGGCAGAGGTCAAAGGAATGGTGACTGCCACTGACTCAGAAAAGATTCGAGTCTTTTTCCCGGTGGTGAATCATGCGAGACGCGAAGAATGTATATTCGATGAAGGATCACAAGTGTGCTCAGCTAGTGAGGCGGCGGCAAGGAATCTTGGGATCTCATGGGATCCAGACCTAACTATTGGTCTCCAATCCTCAAACCGCACCATGGCTAGAACGCTAGGACTTGCAAGAAACGTACCTATCGTCTGTGGAGAAGGTGTGGTTGCGTATGTGCAGCTTCACATAGTCCGGGATGCAGCTTATAAGGTGCTTCTCGGGCGGCCGTTCCTTTCAGTAATGAGTGCTCAATCTACCAACCATATTGATGGTTCACATATGATGACGTTCACTGATCCAAACTCAGGGAGAAGAGTTGTTGTTCCATCCTTCCCACAGGGCGAAGTTCCAGAAATGTTTAGGAAAGAGATGGGCACTTCTCTTCGAGCCTCGATGATTTGAACTCGTTTCAAGGAGAGGAGATAGCGGTGATCTTGGATATGTCGGAAGATGGCGTACCTAGGATTATATCTGCCGTGGCCCCACAAGATGGGAAGACTTTCACGCAAGAAGAAAAGAAAATCATATATTTACAACATGCATTACAAGAACCTGGTATAGATAAAGGTGACAGGTGTTAGATATATTTTATTTTCTCTTATTGCATTACTATACAGTTACTATACGTATTCAATGCTCTCATCGATTCTCCTTTTCTCTGTTTCATATTGGACGTGTTATGATATATTTGGACTCCCATCCGTCAGCCGATCGCCTCGTATATATATTCTCGCTGTCTCGGTTCGCCGCCCCTCAGTTCTTTCCATCAGACTGAGGGTGCGTTAGCTTCTATTTCATCTCGCCATTACCGTATCACTTACCAGTAGACACAGCTTATCATTTGTCTATTAGGTACCTTAATCTCAGTTCTTTCCATCAGACTGAGGCTTATCATTTGTCTATTAGTGTCTCGACTTTTCCTTTCGACAGTTATGAGCCCCGCTAGCGACACGCCTAGCTTCTCGAAGCTTTACAAGCTGAAGGAAGACGGTTCCAACTGGGCCGTCTATCGAGACCGGACTACCGACCACCTCAAGGGAATGGGACTCCGCAGCCACCTTAACGGCCGTGTCACCAAACCTATCGAACTCAACGAGCGTTATTCAGAATCGCTCAACAAATTCTTCTTCTATCTCCCAAGCGATGTCGATTTCGATAACCCGCTCGAGAGTGCCGATGTCGACAAGTATGAACTGCTCGCCGCCGAGTACGACCGTAACGAAGGTCTCGGCAGCGACGTCCTCAACAATACGATCCCTACTCCTATCTATCGAGAAATCCACCATCTGCCTACCCTCGCTTTGAAATGGCGAGCGCTCCAAGCGATGTTCGAGCACCGCGGTAACACTGTCCAAATCGACATTTTGTCCAAACTTCAGTCAGCCCGCTACTCGAGTGGCTCGATGCGCGCTTTCCTTTCTCAGCTCACCGAATGGAGGAACGACCTACTCGATAACGACTATCAGCTCTCTGACTCTCAATTCGTCACTTATATCACTTCTTCAGTCTCCACCATCCCCGACTATCGCATGTTCATCTCAGCTATCGAAGGCGCCGCCGAGGTTACTGGGACCACCATCACTTCGGAAGTATTGAAGAAGCGTTTGATAGCCGAACACGAAGCTCGCAACGGCATCAATTCGAACGCCACAACTTCCGGATCTGGCTCAGCCGCGCTCGCTGCAAGTCGTTCGAAGGATGGGAAGGGCGGAAAGAAGAAGAAGAAGAATGATTACCATTGTTCCATTTGCAACGTCAATGGTCATTCTAAGGAGAGATGCTACGCGGAAGGGGGAGGACGACATGATCAGGCACCGGAGTGGTACAAGAAGAAACAGGCGGAACGACTCGCCCAAGAAGCAAAGAATGCCAACGCCGCCACGACTACTTCGACGAACGTCAAGGCGTCGTACACATGCGTCGTCGAGGGCATCGCTCGTTCATTCAACCCAATCGCCTTATCTGCTGCAAAAGCCCCTGACGACTACCAGGGAATAATTCTTGACTGCGGCGCTAGCGACCACTTTACCCCTTTCCGACACCTCCTCACCAACTTCGTCGAACTTCGTGAACACACTAGGGTAGCCGACAATCGCTCTACCTATGTTGAAGGAAGAGGGACGATGGTCGTCGAGATCCCAATGGGAAAGGGACAAGCTCCAACCACCCTCACCCTTACGAATGTATATTGCGTTCCTTCTTTTGTCTTCACCCTCATCTCTACCACCCGAATGGATCTGGCCGGCTATAGTATCCTCCAGAAGGGAGGAGTCTCTACTATTACCGCTCCCGACGATACTATTATAGGCCGAGTCCCTCTCGTTCGAGGACTCTATCGCGTTACCGATCCAGTTGGTGGTTCCGATGGCTCAGGTCCACTGCGAGCCAACTCAGTAACGATGTCCCTCATGGACTTTCACGTCGTTATGGGTCATCGGAGCTTCGGAGATCTTAGGAGGATGATCGAAGGAGGAATGATAGAAGGGATCAAGATTAAGGACCTTACAGGTACACCTCCCGTTTGTAGGACCTGCGTCGAGGCGAAGGCTGTCCGTAAGCCCTTCAAGGAGAGTAGATCTCCTCACCCAACTGCCTACGCTCAAGAAATCTCGTCCGACGTCTGGGGACCAGCCTCTGTTGAGTCGATTGGAAGGAAGAACTACTTCGTTCTTTTCATCGACCGCTACTCGCACGAGACTCGAGCATTCTTCATGCGCAACAAATCGGACGCCTTCGACGCTTACCAACGCTACGAGGCATGGGTACGAGTTCAACGCGACGCTGACATCAAGGTCCTTCGTTCAGATCGAGGGGGAGAGTACCTAGGTGCCGAATTCACATCATATCTCGAACACAAGGGCACTGTCCGCAAACTTACAACCCACGATTCACCTCAATCGAACGGTATTGCTGAACGTGCTATGGGCGTTCACGTCTCAACTGCTCGAGCGTTACTCCTTCAATCCAAACTCCCTACCTTCCTCTGGGCCGAAGCGATTCGCTTCAGCGTCTGGCTTCACAACCGCCAGTTCACTACTTCGGTTCCGACTCTCAAGACTCCTTACGAAATCGTCACCGGGAGCAAGCCTAACCTTTCGACGCTCCATCCTTGGGGAGCCAAGGTCCTTGTTAAGGATCTGAAGGCCGGGAAACTTCAGTCTCGCGTACGAGAAGGACGATATTTGGGACCGGACGAGGAAGCGTTGGGTAGCAGGATCTATTGGGAGGGGAAGCGTTCTATTACAGTGGAAAGGGAGGTTTTCTTCGATATACCGGATGCTGGAAGCGTATCCGTTGAGGGGGAGACCGGTAGTGACGACGAAAACGATGAATTCGTCTACCTTTTCAACGATTCCACTTCCAACAACCGTCAAACTCATCCACAACTCCATTTTCCCCAAGAAGACGATGACGGACCTGGCGAATATGCCGCCGACATCGACTCTCCTCCTACCCCTCCTAACGAACCTCCACCACCTCAGCCTACCTCCTACTTCGACGAGGACGAAGATGACGACGAAATTCCCGAATTGATGGAGGAATCGGACGATGAAGATGGAGAGGAAGAGGATGATGAGGAGATAGAGAGGGAGTTGTTGCAGGAGGATGAGGATGGACGAGAGGAAGGGGGAGTAGGAACGATACCAGTTGTCACCGAGCCCGTCAACGAGGATGTACCGATGCCAGGACACTTCAACGAAGAAGAACCATCGACCTCAACTCGCACTCGCAGGAACGTCGCACCTCCCCCGGGCTTCTACAGCGAAACCAATCAACAAACTCGGGGAAGAGGTGTCAAGGTTCCACAGCCATACACTCCAAAAGAAGCCGCGTTGGCCGCTCTCATAGCAGAAATCGACGAGACTTTAGGTCAAGAAGGCGTTAGCATCGCTGCGAACCAAGATCTCGTATCAGCACTTACGATGGCTATGGCGGCAACCCAGGACTCAGATAGTCCAACGTTTGAAGAAGCGATGGCAGGGGCAGAGAAAGAGAAGTGGTTAGAGGCGATAAGGGAGGAAATGGCTCAGATCGACAAGATGCATACTTACGATGTGGTGGAGGTCGACCGTTGCGAAATACCCAACATAATCGGTTCACGGTTCGTCCTTCGTCGCAAGAGAGATGCTCAAGGGAACATTGTTCGGTACAAGGCTCGACTCGTAGGAAAGGGATTCTCTCAACGCCCTGGGATCGATTTCAACGAAACATTTGCCCCTACTATTCGACCTGTCACCCTTCGACTCATCCTAGCTCTCGGCGCGACTATGGGATCGGCTATCGAACAAGGCGATGCGAAGAACGCCTACCTAAACGGCGTACTCCCTCCAAACGAGATCATCTACATGCAACCTCACCCAATCTTCTACAGACTCTATCCTTCCCTCGTACCTCGTCTCAAGAGCGCCAAGGCAAACGGAAAGTCCCTCGCACTCCGACTCTGGCGTCCCCTCTATGGTACCAAGCAGGGCGGTAACAAGTGGTATGAAGAGCTGTGTTTCGTGCTCAGGAAGCTCGGCCTCACAAAGTCCAATGCCGACCACGCTCTATTCTATCGCTTCAAGTCCCCCTCCGAGTACTGTCTTCTGGGAGTTGCAACCGACGACTTCACCTACGTTGCAGACTCTACGGGATCCATCAAGACATTGAAGAAGGAGATGGGGGAGCACATGGAGTTGGCGGAGATGGGGGAACTTAGTTGGTTATTGGGGGTCGACGTTCGAAGGGATTTAAAGGCACGCACCATTTCTTTATCTCAGTCAGCCTACATCACTTCTATCCTCGAACGCTTCGGTATGGCAAACTGCAAGAGCGCTTCAACCCCTCTCGAACCCAACATCGACCTCACTCCCGGCTCTGAACACGTCTCTTCAGCCTTACTTCCGCCCAAGAAGAAGTCAGAGTATCGCGAACTTGTCGGGCTACTCATGTATCTCAGTGTTATGACTCGTCCCGATCTCGCTTCTGCTCTCGCCGTACTCGCTCGATACCTCGAACAGCCCCACACTACCCACATGGAAGCTGGACTCCACGTTCTTCGATACATTAAGGCGACAAAGGACTTTCGTCTTACCTTGGGAGGTAAAGACTTCGTCTTCTCTGGGTACTCCGATGCCAACTGGGGCACCGAGCTTCATCGTCACTCGATCTCCGGCTATACTTTCTCGACTGGGACCAGCGTTATCTCGTGGAGCTCAAAGAAACAACCTATCATCACCCTGTCTTCGACCGAGTCCGAATATGTCGCTCTAACTCACGCCACGAAGGAAGCCAAGTGGCTCCGAACTCTTATTCGCGAAGTTCTTCCTGTCGTTGGTCTTGGTTCTTACGTCGAAAAGTTCAAGCCTACCGTTCTTTACTGCGACAACCAGGGAGCTATCAAGCTCTCAACGAACCCCGTTTTTCACGCTCGCACGAAGCATATCGACATCCACTTCCACTTTATTCGCCAAACTATCACCAACCGCGATCTTCAACTTGTCTATTGTCCAACCGACTCGATGGTTGCCGATATTATGACGAAACAACTTGCTCGCGTCAAGTTTACGAAGTTCAGGAAGGCGATGGGTGTTTTCGGTCCAGACGAATTGGTCGAGTCCGATGCTCGCATCGAGGGGGAGTGTTAGATATATTTTATTTTCTCTTATTGCATTACTATACAGTTACTATACGTATTCGATGCTCTCATCGATTCTCCTTTTCTCCGTTTCATATTGGACGTGTTATGATATATTTGGACTCCCATCCGTCAGCCGATCGCCTCGTATATATATTCTCGCCGTCTCGGTTCGCCGCCCCTCAGTTCTTTCCATCAGACTGAGGGTGCGTTAGCTTCTATTTCATCTCGCCATTACCGTATCACTTACCAGTAGACACAGCTTATCATTTGTCTATTAGGTACCTTAATCTCAGTTCTTTCCATCAGACTGAGGCTTATCATTTGTCTATTAGTGTCTCGACTTTTCCTTTCGACAAATGATACATCAAAATCTGCTCTATCCATCTGTTGATTGTACAGTTGGGTCCATCTTCAGGGTTATTAAGCATCCCCTTAATGTACTGAGCATCCGTCTCCACTACCAATCGTCGACAGCCAATCAACCAATACTTGTTCTCATCAAGAGCACGCATCAAACCAAAGAGTTCGCGTTTTGGTTGTGAATAACGAGCTTCGCAAGGCGTCAGCAGGGTCGACCCGAAACGAGCATACCACCACTTCTTGAAGTCCTCTGCGTCTTGTTGGATGACATACCATCCGATGGCAATATAGGAGGTATCTACTGAGAGTTTAATCTCAGTATCGATGTCATAATCGAGCGATCGCAAGCACGGCGCTTCGCGAACTGCTTTCTTCAAGTCCTCCATGGCTAACTCTTGTTCCTCCTCCCATTTGAAGTGTGTTTCCTTTCGTGTCAAGTGCTGAATGGGTTCTGCTCGCTTCGCAAAGTCTTTAATAAAGATTCGGAAGGTTCCAATGGTTCCTAAGAAGGATCTCACATCAGACACAGACATACATGGTCCCCATTGTTGTATAACTTCGACACGTTTGGGAATCGGCTTCCTTCCTTCATATGTGCATAAGTGGCCTACCACTACAAACTCTTCCGCGCAGAGAACCGATTTCTTTCCTGAAAAGGTTCCTCCACAATACTTCATGTGCTGGACCACTCAATTCAAGTTCTCGAAGTGTTCCCAGACAAATCTTCGGATTCCTGAATTCTCTGGAATCGTCTCATAACCACCT
>JANBPK010001683.1:0-16538 GCA_027579435.1 Candolleomyces eurysporus
CCGTGGGGTGTCCTGAGCTGTCTCCAAAACCTCTATAATCTATGGCGAGGATGTTGACGCCAAGTCGGGCTGTGAGCGACGAGTACAGGATCGTGCGCAGCTTGTGTGCTCGGGTTCCCGTGTTGCCATGCAGAAAGAGGATGGTTGGAGTCCTCTGCAACGCGGCGGGGATGAATTTACTCGAGGCAGCCTGAATGGAGTCGTGTGATGTGGCCAAGCCTGCACCAGCAGAGTCGCTGTGCAGGTGTGGATGGGGGAGCGTGCGGTAGAAGGGGTCGGAGAAGATGAACCACGAGCCAATGGTCGTATTGTCGGAGGAACTCAGATTCATGTTGACGGTCTTCCCAGCTAATGGGTGGGGTTATGAAGATGAATAGGAAATAGGGAGTCGAGGCCACATACGAGCAAGACCATAGTGTTCTGGATGCTCAAACTTGGAATATCCCCAGGCATCGATATGATGAGCGTAGATGGTGCTAGAAAAAGTCAGTTCTTGCTCGCCATTAGACGATAACTGAAATCAACGCACTAGGTTTGAATCATAGGCAGCATCAAGAACATGATGACCACCACATAGGCCAGCACCAAGCCTACAGCAGCGCGTCGTGCGACTGCAAAAGGGTTGAGAGAGGCAGGAGCCTGCCGCTTTTCTGGGACTGGGATGAGGACGTCCTTGGTGATCATCGTCGTGGTCAAGGGTAAAGAGAGATCAGTAAAATTAGCTTGCTTGCGTGGCGTTGGGCGCGGGCGCCTCCATAAGCCAGCCTCGGTCTTTGTGCTGTGGTTGTCAACAAAAGCCTTTGTGCCGTTGCATTCGTGACATCACCGAACGGTCCCATATCATCATGATGAACGCCGGCCCTGCGGCCGTTTCAAAACATGTAATATGAAACTGTTGACAGGGATGGATAGGGTCCGGGAAATGTGAGTAAAGGAAACAGACAGTTCATGGGAGCTTACAGAGAGAAATTTCCGTAGCCTGAGCGAAAAGAGCTCCAGATCATCGAGGGTCGTCGTGGTGAGAGTCAAAGCGAAGCGAACCCAGGCGACCCTATCAACAAGATACCCAAAAGCAGCGGTCAGATCAAATCACCTCGAGGCACGGGGTGACCTGGACGCTCATTCAAGTTCATATTACACGCTCGACGATACTTCGACCTTCGCCACAATAGAAAGACGTCTAGTGGAAAATACATCTCGAACTCTGGGTAAAGAATAAGGTAGGTGCCCATGCGAAGGCCATTTCAATACGGGATAGTGAAGGATCCACCGACGCCATCAGGGATGATGATATCGATGTTAGAGAGGTTTGCTGTGATGATCACTGCTACGCACAGGAGAGCAGTATCATCTTCTGCACTGCCAAAGCCCCCTGCACTTTTTACAGAAACTTGCCTCGTGGTCATTACACTTTTCTTCCTACTCCCATCCCGACGCTAATGCCAAAGGACCAGCCCAGTAACGCGGGCTCCAAGCCACGGTCTTCTGACCCATACCATTTGCTCTTCAACGCTCAGGACGGTCGAATAGACGTGTTAAGATCGGGACCAAGCTCAGTACCTCGATTGCCTCAGGCTGCTTCCCGGCAGCAGTCGGTTGAGGGCATTCGAGAGTCACAGCCTTTGTCCCAGCTTTCGTCCTCCCATCCTCCAAATGCACATTTGGGAGGGAGTTCGACCTTTACTCACTCTATTTCCTCGGGATGTCAATGGAGGCAGTGGTCACTTCTTCAAGTTCCATTTTCCGATTTCTCCCTCAGCCCCGCCGAGAACACAGCGCAATCGCAACGAGCGCTAATAGCACCGCAGTCGCCGCCACAATTTGCTCCAAGGGATAATGCCGCATGTCGACCACCTACCGGGGGACCCAGAGAAGAAAGAAACCCAGTAGCGACTAACATTTGGGCGATGCCATCGGTGTATGGCAGATATGCTCAAGGTCCACCTTCCTGTTCTCCAAACATACCCGTTGAGACAAACGCAGTCATCAATCGCTCCTTTGCATGGACAGTGGAGGATTCCAGTGCCGTCGTGAGAAGCCCTCCAATCCCTCAGGCACTCACCGCACCCCGAGCCCCTTCTCCTCGGCAATTGGTAGAGAGCCTCGCCCAATTCGGGAGTGGTTTGATGCTCGAACCGTCACTTCCATCGTTGTGCAATCCATACCCTCACTTTCCTACCTTCCATTCTTCCAGGTCTGTGTCAGATCCTTCCTGGACTGCACCCTGCTCGTTGGAGGGGATGGATCAGTGTTCTCCATGCCCTAATATCACTGTCAAAAATGCAAGCTCACAGCTACCAGCGGCACCCATCCCCCTTCAGCTCTCTTTCCACTCTACGGCTGAAGCCCCATTGTACAACCCACCGCGTTTAACATTATCCCATGTTGCATCGGTTGATGGTGTGTGTTTTCCTCCGTCGATTGTACACCTACTTACCCATGGTTGCGATGCAGACCGATCTCTCAGCTCGTCACAAGGCTCGGTAATGGTTGCAAATGTGCCAGGCGCTTGGCCATCGTCTCATCGTCCTTCATCGCGCTCGGTCCCCGATTTAACGCTTCGTGTGGACAAATTGAATGACCACAGCCCTCGAAACTGGCACAGGGAGAACAACACTATTGATTATTCACGCAATATCTCGACTTCTGCCCATGAAGGGCTTAGACCAGTCGCAACTCTGACCGATCAGTGGGAGCAGAACAACCAGTACCGCGCCGACCCCGGTATCGCTTTCGAACAACCAATACTATCGGCACAATCAGTACCACACTTCTTGGATCGTCTTCGGCCGGTAAACGGTGTCAAAGCCAATGAATCATTCCCACCAGATCCCTCCGTGGACACCGCACGTTTGAGTAGATCGTTCCTCCGAAATGCCCACCACTTTCAAATGGGCGATTTGAATCATTTCGAAGCACCCAATGCGACGCATGTTACCAATAATACTGTGGTCACTTCTGGATCGACTAATGGTAAGTAGTTTGCTGCTTCGGGAAATGACAAGCTCATATAGGTGACCCTATATCTCGCTTTCTCCTAGGCTGGGAGATTTTACAGAAGCACACCGCACCCAATGCTCTCCACGACTCCGATGCTCGATACGATGCTCCGAAGTGTGATGAAGACACCCGCGTCGAGGTCACTGGTGAACTCATGGGATGGATCAAAGATCGTAGTCATCCCCAACAGTTGTTGTGCATGACTGGCGCTGCCGGCTCGGGAAAGTCTGCGCTGCAGCAGTCTATCGCTGAATGC
Source organism: Candolleomyces eurysporus (assembly GCA_027579435.1). Lineage (NCBI taxonomy): Eukaryota > Fungi > Basidiomycota > Agaricomycetes > Agaricales > Psathyrellaceae > Candolleomyces > Candolleomyces eurysporus. Next base: position 3,257 of record JANBPK010001683.1, read on the forward strand.
TGCGCAAAGGACAAGATTCTCGGAGCAGCATACTTCATTTCCGCTGCAGATTCCAATCGGAACACAGCATCGACCATTGTCCCAACCATCGCCTACCAGCTAGGGTTAAATCATCCCATCTTACGACGCTTTATCGCTGCCGAAGTGGAGCATGACCCCCTTATCTTCTCGCGGTCACTCAAAGCCCAGATGAACGTGCTCATTGTTCGTCCTTTCGAGAGTCTTCGAAGAAGCGAGGAATGCGACCTCTCCACCTTCCCGTACGCAATCCTCATCGATGGTCTTGACGAGTGCCAAGGCGATACGAACACCACTGATGGCCTCGGGCGTGTCAGAATCAAGTACAAAGCGGAAGATAGACAAGCAGAGTTATTATCCGCTATCAAGCACTCCCTGCTCACCCGTGACCTCCCTTTCCGTATTTTCGTTGCCAGCCGACCGGAGTGGGCTATTCATACCGCTTTGGGTTCCACTGGTTCTCTACACGGACTGGCCTACCACATACAACTCAGCGACCAATACGACGCGACAGAGGATATGCGTCGGTTACCTACAGAGACGATTCCAAGATATCGGCCTCAGAATTGGTCAACCCGATTGGTTTACGGAAGACAACATCGAAACGCTTGTGCAGGCTGGGTCTGGGCAGTTTGTCTATGTTGCGACTGTGTACAAGTATGTGTCGGAACGTCGAGCATCACCTGCGCACATGTTGAAGACAGTCCTCGGCTGGAAACCATGGCAAGCAACGCGACCATTCGAAGCACTTGACATTCTTTACACCAATATCTTGCTGGATGCAAAGGAGGCATACGAAGCTGTTGATGCCCATGGCGGACGCGACTTTCTTTGCCTTTTCGAGATGTTCTGTATGGACGCCGGAGGAGACCTTTCCCTTTTTGGAAAGGTACTTGGCGCTCACCATCTCAGTGCACTGCTTAACCTGGAAAGCAACGTCTTAGAAATCCTTACCTTGGACCTCCGTTCCCTTGTGTATCTTGTGGAGAATGAGGCGGGCACCATGCATCTAGCTGTGTACCACAAATCATTATCTGACTTCATGAACGAAGCAGGTCGTGCAAAAGATCTGTTTGTCCCAAGCTCCCGTGTTTACACGCACCTCGCAAAGTGCTATATGCAACACATCATTGAGTCTCCAGAACTCCACTCTTGTACGTGATTACATTCATGATTGAACCATGAACTCAATGTTATGACATGTGTCTAGTGCCAGATAAACAGGAAGATATGTCAGTCTCCGAGCAATGTCTGAAAACGGCTATTACAGGGCTAAGGTTCTTGAAATCCGCGGTTGCTATTGATGATGAAATAGTTGAATTCACCCAAAAGGGTGGGTGGGATAAAATTGACATGATACTGTCAGAACCTTTGGGATTTGGCATTATCTTCTCAAGGTATTGGGGCTATGCTTCTAACTGGATAGAATACATTGGTGATGCTGCTGCCTTGAATGTGAGTACATTTCCTTTGCTTCTTTGGTAGGAACTAACATCTTGTCTCCAGAAAGACAAACCTGAGGCAGCTGCAGTTATGAGCAAGTACCTTGAAAAGTGGAAGCCTCTCTGCCGCAGAAAGGAACGTGAACATTATCTCGAATGCCAGTCTAAGGTCATATAATGAATCTAGTAATTCAGACTAGCTACAGTTCTTTGTGTTGTTCTATGATAGACCTTATTTATGCTAATTTAACAATCATTCATTCATTTCCACTACCCTACCATCATTTTGGGCCACATCTTATCTGGTCTATTAACTGTACCTGTTGTGCAAAGCGAACCCAGGCAACCCTATGAACAAGATACCCAGAGCAAAGGTCAGATCAAATCACATCTCGAGGCACAGGGCGACGCTCATTCAAGGATATATTACACGCTCGACAATACTTTGACCTTCGTTACAATAAAAAGACGTCTAGTAAAAAATATATCTCGAAATCAATGTAAAGAATAAAGGTAGGTGCCCATGCGAAGTCCATTTCAAAGCGGGATAGTGATGGATCCACCGACGCCATCAGGGATGACGAAATCGATTTTAGGAAAGGTTTTCTGTGGCTGGAAAATATTCCTGAGTCTCTCCGTTATCTTGGCGTCTTTATCCTGTAAAACCCTGTCAAAAACGGAAGACCAAGTCCTCGGCTCTCCGACAGGATTCCAAGAGGGCTCGACAAAGGCAAACAGCAAGGCGGGAAAACATTCGGATATAAACTTCGCAATGGCTGAAACCCGGTCATCGTCGCCTATCTTGGCATCGTTCAGGACGGAGAACAAGGTCAAATGCCTGAGCGCGAGGATCGTTTGGGTGTCCTCGAGCGGAACGACTTTAAGGTCCAAGTCGAGTGAGAGCCGACGGAGATTGGGGCAATGACGGGCGAACGTCTGGATGGAAGCCAACGTAGGACAAGTCGAGGTCGAATCTGAATAAAGTCGAAAGGTCTCCAAATGAGGCCACGACGAAGCCATCTTCGAAATTAATTCGTCGTCAATCTGGATGTTGCGTGCGTGATGGAAGTCGAGGTGTTTCATTCCAGAGATTCGCAGAAGGGGGTCTAGGTCTCCTGGATGGAAGTGTTCGGTCCGAAGGCCATCAATTTCGAGTCTGGTCAGAGTGCGAAAGTGTTGCTCTCCGAGGATCAGCATGGCCTTGTATGCACTGAATTTTTCGATTTCCTGGTCTTCGGCTTCGTCGACAGCCAGACTTCCGACGCCCGAACAAGGTTCGCTGCTCCAGAAGACGAGTGACTTGAGGCCAACTCCACGAAGCCTCAAGAGGACCTTCGCAAGGTAGTCGTCACCGCCGCTGAAAGCGAGGTCTTCCAAGGACGGAAAGTGATAAGTCGCCAACCCCGGCTCCAACCACGGAGAGATCGTGTGGTCGTTATCCTCCAGGAGGTCTCCGAGGTCCAGTTTGCGAAGTCTCGGAAGGCGTACGTTGAGGTCATTGAGGAACTGATGTCGCTTTTGATGGTTGACCGGCCAAAGGGGCTCTTCAAAATCGAACGTCAACTTTTGAAGGTACTCCAAGCTGAGAACGTCCTGTAAGTTCGATTCAGAAAGTCCGCAGCGGATATAGAGTTCTTGCAGGAGCGGCGCTCGAGTTGGCAGCAGAGACAGAAGCTCCTGTACCGCAGGTGTTGCTTCGTCCTCGAGTCTTGTGCGGGAAATATCCACGCACTTCAACGTGTCGACGAGGAGCATACTGGCGTAATCGCAGTACGCATCCACGCAAAGCGTTTGAAGAGATGGGAGGAGAGGCTTGTTCCCCAAGCACCTGGATATTTCCAAAAAGATAGAAGACTGGGCGAGGCCAAAAGAATTGAGTTGGAAACCCGGATGCCAGCGTGGGTCCTTCTTCGTCAAAATCGTAATGTGTTTGACCATTTGAGCAGTTTTTTTCGAACCGCAGTAGATCCTTTTCGCATAGCGGTCCTCGAGTTAAAACCTATATCATTAGAAGATATTTCATATTTGGCCGTAGTGACAACTCACCCATGTCCTATGCGCCGCAGAGAATTCGGCGCCCGGAATCAGCTTGAGGAGCGGTTCAATACCACCAAGGGTAGACCACAAGATGGGCAAAGCGATCTGCGATATCGCCTTGTTCGTCAACGCCAGGCGATATAGCGTTGTCCTCTTCTCCTCGTTGGAAATCAGGTCGTCCCTCGAGAAATGAGGATACCTCTCGCCCGAATCCGGATCCGAGTTTGGAGGCAGAACGCGGAAATTTTGGAATATTGGGTTTAATAAATCTGGGAGCTGGAGGACTGTCTCCATAGCTGCTAGCTATAGCGAGATGGGTTAAGGGAGGCTGGGTTGAGTTTAGTGAAAAGAACGCCTTGCTCAGGAATCGAGAACTTAAACGCGCGGATATCTAAATCTTCTCACACTAATATATCAATTGGTGATTGGCAGGCCCGGGGGCGGACGCGCTCAGGCTTGACTCCATTCCTCGATTTCATACCATTATCATGTCTACCGGGTTATTTGAACAGTCAACTCCAACATCAACCTCCGAATTGACGAGCGCTCATAATGGATTAATGGGGTCCCCGAGCAGCGCCCAAGAGGGAGTTTCGTCAGATGAGGCGATGGGCGAGGATGAAGAGGAATGGGAAACTGGAGACGACGAAAGTGAGGGCGAGGGTGAGGAAGAGAGTGAAGAAGAAGAGAGCGAGGACGATAGAGAGTTCACGGACGAAGGTTATCGCGAGGGTGACGAGAGGCATGGATCAAGCGAGGATGAGGGCGACCTCGGGCTTCCACCACCTTCTCAGATGAGTTCCGAGTCCTCGTTTTCACTCTGGAATGGGTATTTCGAACAGGAAGTGGGGAAAATGAACGGGGAGGATCTCCATATCTCAACACAGCGACACGTCAAGCTGGTTCAGGACATTCTATCCCGGATCTTTGTCATAGAACTGGTCAAACTCATCCTTGATGAGGCAGAATATTGGCCCGTATTGGCTTGCCACTCAACCACCAGTTCTCGACAGGTAGAAGCGAGGTTCAATTATAAAGTAATGAATTACAGGGCCAACTATTGCTTCTACATCACTCCGAGGCTACCGAGCCCTACGGAGGGAATTCTGTTCAAAGTAAAAAAGATCGTGTTTCGATTGTGGAGCCACGACCAAGGTTGGACAACAGACACAACGGGTCCAGGTATGTCCCATGAACACAATACGTACAATTTATCTAACGCTGTGCAGAGCCGTACTCTGGAGCCAAGACGTGGTTCCAGGCTGCGATTATCCGCGGATTAGGAGGGGGTGAGATCGACCGCCCAGATAAAGTGGCGCATCGCATTCAAGGCTCGTCGACGCAGAGTACCTCGGCCAGTGCTAGCGCTGAGAATGCGGCGCTTGTTGGCGCATTTCAGGTGCCCAACCCCTCGCGCAGTGGCTCCAAGGTCTGGCATCTGCAAAGAAATGCCAGAGCTTGGTGGGAGGAAACATTGCATGAAATTACGTGGACCGACCAGGACGATCCTGAGAAGAAGGACGATGTCAAGCAATTCTTGGATGAGACTGGGACAGGCTTGGGCTATGGTTTCGTCCGTCAGCTGGCTCCAGGTGATAGGATCGCCATATACGCTAGAGCGCGGGTGAGGATTAAATATTCGCCCTTCCAATCTTTCGGCTTTTCTGACTTACCATTATGCTTTTCAGGATTTCTGCTGGGTGAATTATGTCCGTGCTGTTGAGATTCGGGTGTACTATTCCATCTGACAATCTCCGGGTCAGTAATTAGTACGAACGTTATCCCTTCCATTTAGTTGAATATCACTGTGTCTGCTAGACCGCTTGAATAACCACCAGCGCCAAAATTTCCCTTATCCGTTAATTTTTAAGTATATATTAGCACGGCCTTACAACCTCGTTCTACAGCCATGAGGCCTACATTGACATGAGGCCTGAGGGAGTCTACCGTATTCGCTTCCCATTACGATCCTACTTCCTTGGATTCCCCTTGCCCACATCCACTCACCATGCTTCTCATTTTTCTGACTTTCTACTGGCTCACGAACCAATCGATCCTAGGCGCTCCCCTAGGAAACCCCATTTTCTCAGAGTCGCAGTACACCCTGGAGTCGCGAGACGATTCGGACGCCGGTCGCTTCATAACCAACTATCGCTCAACACCGGTTATTATTTGGAGTTGCCTCTCAACAATATTCTTATGCACATGGACATCAGTCCATCCGAACGTAGCTGGGTATTGGACCTCGTGGCGAAGATTTCGGCAGCGCCTTATCTTATTTGCATGGGCACTCACTCCAGATGGGTGGGATTGTTCTTTGTAACAACGGGCAGTATCTCTTTCCAGTCGATCCCAGCTACCTCAGATACGTCAAGGACCTCTCTGAGGACTAGGTAATAAGAAACCAGACAATACGTGAACTTGCGGATCGCCAAGACCTACGACAACCTGAGGTGCTTGGGCCCTATTTTCCTGATGGAAGAGTGGTCATAATGGAGTATGTCAAGATGATAGAACACGAGGGAAAGACCCTTAGCTCACTGATACTCAGGCTTACCAAGTTGGGCATTTTTCTGAAGCTGTGGGCCCGACCCGGATGAGGCTTTGGGTAATTCGCTATTTCTACCACAAATTCTCCGCACAGCCTATGCTACCCCCAAGGGTTGTATTCGAACTCCTCTACTTTCCCATCTTGAACAGAAGTTGATTCTGCAATCGGGGAAGATTCTCCAGCATGGACTGCTGGAGGTCCCGGAGAGGATGATGAAGGTAGTCGAGAGGGATGCGTAACAGACGCCTGGGACCTTTGTGTTTGCGACCTCTCCGCCATTGTGGCTGTATGTCCTGGTCCATCCATTGCAACTCCAAGTTCCTTTGACTGATGTCGACGACTATGGCGCTTTCGTCGAATAAAGATAAAAATCAACACCAGGATGATCAACACCCCACCGAGGCTTCCGCCAACTGCTCCACCAATCACTTTGCCTCTTTTCCCGCCAACTGTGCCGGGTGGGGAGTTTTTTACTAAGATGTTGCTGAACCCTAATTCTGCTGTTGTTGAGTTGCCGTCATTGACAACCTCTAGGCGATGTGGTCCTGGCTCGAGGCCACTGATATTGATGTACGGTTGGGCCCACAAGGTATACAGACCAGGGGCCGGAATCACGAACGACACGGGTGGGTTCTTCCCGTCGATGGTGTAATGTCCCAATCCTGGGCCAAGAGCCGTATTGTTGGCGATGTAACCTAGCCAAGTGACCGCCTCGCCTGAATCGGGATAATTAGCAACAGTTGGGAAAGGTGGATAGAGCAGCGCACCTATGAAATCATACACCAATGAGCCCCCGTTTGAATTTGTCCATTTGGCAGTGCGACCCGGGGTTTCATACCATGAACCTGAAGGATATTGCATCCTAATATCGAGCACGTCCACGCGCTCCCACTCATCTCCGATGTCTGCAGTTCCCGTTGGCACAGCCCGGTACTCAATCGTGTCGACCCACACACTACCTGGGCCATCAGTGAAGTTGATCTGGATCGTATGATTTCCTTCAGGTTTGCTTCCACCGCCACATAACCTCCAACTTTCATATCTACCAGAATAGCTCCTGTTTGAAAAGTCCAGCCGAGCACTACCCTCCTCTTGCCCATCGGCCAAGCATGTCCAAGCGGCCAAGCCGGTGGAGCGGGGTGTTACCACGCCATTAATCCAGAAATCCCGTCCTAAATTATACGGTTAGAGGCCCATCCTTTAAAATACTGATCAAAGAGCGCTCACCGTAGTAGGAGAAGCGTAAATCGCTCCTGCTAGACCCAAACCCATGTAGCGTATTCAAGAGGGGACGCCCATGTACATCAATGTCCCCAACGTCTCTCCATACAAACCAGTCACCATTCCATAGAATACGCGGATCGCCGTCATCTATCACAACTACACGCCCAAGATTGAGAGTCATTTCGTTTAGGATTTGTCGATACCGATACGACGAAGAAGTGGGAAGTAGAGTATGGTGCAAAGGCAAGGTACTGGCGCCTGATTGTAGGCACGGTGGGCCAAAAGACAGGTGCCATGTTTCTACGCCATGTACTCTTGCCCATTCACGAAGGTTTGCAGCCATTGACAGGGGGCTTGTAACATAAGATCCGGAAATCATGAACCATTCATTCGGGGACCCATTTGAATTGACCTAGAAAAGGTCAAGCATGACAATGACAGGTCGAGTACTGAACTGTTGGTAAGGGCTATACTGTACCGGACTGTAGGGAGGCAACGAATTTCAGAGCGTTACATTTCTAGGACGGCAGGATTAGGCAATGGGCCGGCCGTTGGGCGTTAAATTTCTAGAATTAGGCAATATCCGCTTGTATCCTCCTAAACCGTCGATACCTGCAAATTTTTGACCACAGTTGCGCTTATCACTATCCACAATGGTTCRAAAACCAACGTTTGAGAATGCCTCCAAGTCTGCCACTCGTCTTGACCTTGACCCTGGCCTTTTGCGACCCTTAACTACCCTCGGCTAAACGCCTCGGCAATTATTTTTTTATAGCCTTTTTGTGATCTGACTTGTACTTTGCTTCGCTCGCTCACTTCATAGATTGGTATGAACGTGTCCTATAGAGTCGACAGGTCTCGTTAGGTTCTGGAACATGGTGCTCAATGAGATGCAGTACTGGTAGATTATTCCCGTAACTAAAAGTGGATTCCCCAAGATACCGTCGCTTTGCATTTTTTTTCGTGTTGAGCAACGAGTTTTCAAAAGTGCTCGTCCCGCATTAGTTTCTTCCCAGCGTAGGTTCGACGTGCACTTATTCAAGCGCCTGTCCACCCTCACCTCAGGTGATTGTTGCCTTCAAGCCCCCATTGGCGCTTCGAAAATCAGTAATTACCGGTTAGGAGCGGTGGGATCAGGAGAGGGAGGACCAAGGAGAAACTTCAGATGGGGGAGAGCGCTGTGGAGGGATCGTTGGGTAGCATTATGCGATATGATAAAAAAAAAAGTAGTCGAATATGCGTNCCAGGCGTACTGAGACGGCTGGTAATGTTTCGATGGTTTATCACAATAGAAGAGGCATCTGATAGAAATTAAATATCGAACTCGAGTATCAAATCTAAACATTTTCACAAGGCATCCATCCATTCGACAAGGTTCAATCCGATAAGCCAAACATACTCAAGACGAGTCCACCACCGAGGTCTATCCCTGAACCAATCTGAATGGTGTTCGGTCTGAAAATACCCGTGAGTTTCTTCACTTCCCCCGCGTCTCTATCCTGTAAAAGCCTTTTAAAAACGGTAGTCCAAGCCCTGGGTCCCGAGGGCTTGGGCCGGTAGGCCGTCGAGCGCTCGACAAAGGGAAAGATCAAAGCAGGAAAACAGCCCGACAAGAACCTAGCAATAGCCGCGACCTCTTCATCCTGAATTCGCCCGGGATCGTCCAAAACAGAGAACAGGGTCAAGTGTTGGAGCGGGGGTATGGTTTCGCAGTCATCGAGCTCACCGATCTTGGGGTCCATGTCCAGCGAGAGCCGACGGAGGTTCGGGCAGTGGCGAGCGAATGCCTGGACGGAAGCCAACGTCGGACAACCGAATCGAGTATCCGAGAAGAGTCGAAGCAGCTCCAACTGAGGCCACGAGGATGCCATCTTGAGAACGAATTCGTCGTCAATGCCGGTATTACGTGCGCTGTGGAAATCGAGATTTTGCATTCCAGGAATTCGCAGCAGGGGCTCCAAGTCAAGAGCGCGGAATGTTCCTGTGTTATCGAAGGCGTCGATTTCAAGCGTGGTCAGAGTTTTGAAGTGTTGTTCCCCGATGATGGACAAGGCTTTGCCTACGCTGAACTTTTCTTCTGCTTCCTCGGGTAGGACAGGGACGCCATCCTCGTCGTTGTCCTCGCAGTAATCCCATGCGTTATCCTTGCTCCAATAGACGATGGACTTGAGGCCAGTTCCACGAAGCCTCAAGAGGATCTTCATGAGGTAGTCGGGCAGGCCATCAAAGACGAGGCGCTCCAAGGCCTGGAAGTGGTAGGTCACCAGCCCCGGCTCCAACAGCGGCGAGATCCTATTCCTGTAATCCAGCAGCATGCTCCCGACGTCCAGTTCCCGAAGTTTTGGAAGACGCTCGAGGTCTTTGAAGAATTGATATCTCCCCGCTTCGTCGACCGGCCAAAAGCACTCGTCAAAATCAAAGGTCAGCTTTCGAAGGTGCTCCAGCTTGAGAATATCTTGTAGGTTCGATGGAGAAAGCCTGCACGCGACGAAGAGCTCTTCCAGGAGCGGCACTCTAACAGGCAGCAGAGCGATAAGATTCTGTCCCCGACCCTCTGGCTCCGCTCCGTCGCCCGTGCATACAATTACCAACTTCCTCAGCGTGTCGGTAAAGAGAAAGCTGACATAGTCGCAGGACTCGTCCACCAAAAGCGACCGAAGGAATGGGACGATAGGCCTGTTCCCCAAGCACCTGGATATTTCAGAAAAGACGCGAGGCTGGATTCCGCTTGGGGAGGGCAGGCTTTTGCGTTGCGTCTTCGTAACGATGAGGTACTTGACCTTCCGGGCGGCTGCTTCAAACCACTGCAGGTCCTCCTTGCGCAGTGGTCGTCGCTGAGTTGAAAACTAAACGATTGGAAGATAAGTATTATGTACCGCGAGACATAGCAACACTGAGCAGCGACTCACCCATACCCCATACGCGGGACAGTAGACAGTGCCCGGGACCAGCTTGAGCAGGGGCTCAATACTCTGAATGAAGGACCACAAGACGGGCAAAGCGGCCTGCGATAAGGCCCTGTTCGTCAACGCTAGGCGATATAATGTTTGCATCTTCTCCTTGCTGGAAACCAGGTCGTCTCTCGAGAAATGAGCAGGATGCCAGCTATAGTCGTGCTTGTTGGCGACTATAGGGCGATCTAGGGGCCGGACGCGAAAGTTCTGTACAATTAGGTCTAATACGTCCGGGAGTCGAAATGCGGCCTCCATAGTTGTGAGTTTAGGCTAGCGATATGGGTGTGGATCACAGAGAGAGTTCGTGAGTGACGTCTCAGCAGAAAGGAATGGGTCGCCTAGGTATATCGATCGAGGTTGTGATCGATCGGCTTGCAAGCTCCAATGCTTCAAGCTTCAAGCCTCGTAGTCCCTTACTAGAATACTCGACACAGGAGCAGTATCCTGCTGCTGGCCTTGCTATAACAGCAACCCAACCGGAACGACTTGCAGCGTTTCCAGACTGGGGCTCGATTCCTGAACTACGTGACACCCATCCAAGACGGCTAGTAATGTTTCGATGGTTTATTACAATAGAAGAGGCATCTGATAGAAATTAAATATCGAACTCGAGTATCAAATCTAAACATTTTCACAACGCATCCATCCATTCGACAAGGTTCAATCCGATAAGCCAAACATACTCAAGACGAGTCCACCACCGAGGTCTATCCCTGAACCAATCTGAATGGTGCCCGGTCTGAAAATACCCGTGAGTTTCTTCACTCCCCCCGCGTCTCTATCCTGTAACAGCCTTTTAAAAACGGTAGTCCAAGCCCTGGGTCCCGAGGGCTTGGGCGGGTAGGCCGTCGAGCGCTCAACAAAGGGAAAGATCAAAGCAGGAAAACAGCCCGACAAGAACCTAGCAATAGCCGCGACCTCGTCATCCTGAATTAGCCCGGGATCGTCCAAAACAGAGAACAGGGTCAGGTGTTGAAGCGGGGGTATGGTTTCGTGGTCATGGAGCTGAACGATCTTGGGGTCCATGTCTAGCGAGAGCCGACGGAGGTTCGGGCAGTGGCGAGCGAATGCCTGGACGGAAGCCAGCGTCGGACAACCGAATCGAGTATCCGAAAAGAGTCGGAGCAACTCCAACTGAGGCCACGAGGACGCCATCTTGAGAACGAATTCGTCGTTAATGCCGGTATTACGTGCGCTGTGGAAATCGAGATTTTGCATTCCGGCAATTCGCAGCAGGGGCTCCAAGTCAAGAGCACGGAATGTTGCTGTGTTACCGGATGCGTCGATTTCAAGCGTGGTCAGAGTATTGAAGTGTTGTTCCCCGACGATGGACAAGGCTTTGCCTATGCTGAACTTTTCTTCCGCTTCCTCGGGTAGGACAGGGACGCCATCCTCCTCTTCGTCCTCGCCGTAATCCCATGCGTCACGTTCGCTCCAGAAGACGATGGACTTGAGGCCAGTTCCACGAAGCCTCAAGAGGATCTTCATGAGGTAGTCGGGCAAGCCATCAAAGACGAGGCGCTCCAAGGCCTGGAAGTGATAGGCCACCAGCCCCGGCTCCAACAGCGGCGAGATCCTATTCCTGTAATCCAGCAGCATGTTCCCGACGTCCACTTCCCGAAGTTTCGGAAGACGCTCGAGGTCTTTGAAGAATTGATGCCTCCCCGCCTCGTCGACCGGCCAAAAATACTTGCGGAAATCGAAGGTCAACTTTCGCAGGTGCTCCAACTTGAGAATATCCTGTAGGTTCGATGGAGAAAGCCTGCACGCGACAAAGAGCTCTTCCAGGAGCGGCACCCGAGCTGGCAGCAGAGCGATAAGATTCTGTCCCTGACCCTCAGGCTCCACCCCGTCGCCCTTGCATACAATTACCAACTTCTTCAGCGTGTCGGTGAAGAGAAAGCTGGCATAGTCGCAGGACTCGTCCACCAAAAGCGACTGAAGGAATGGGACAAAAGGCCTGTTCCCCAAGCACCTGGATATTTCGGAGAAGACGCGCGGCCGGAATCCGCTTGGGACGGTTCTGCGCCGCCTGTCCGTAACGATGAGGTGTTTGACCTTCCGGGCGGCTGCTTCAAAGCACCGCAGATCCTCTTCGCACAGCGGTCGGAGCCGAGTTGAAAACTAAACAATTGAAAGATATTGAAAGATATTAAGGACCGCGAGAGACATATCAACACTGCGCAGCGACTCACCCATATCCCAGTCGCGGGAGAGTAGACAGTGCCCGGGACCAGCTTGAGCAGGGGCTCCATACTCTGGATGAAGGACCATAGGACGGGCAGAGCGGCCTGCGAAAAGGCCCTGTTCGTCAATGCTAGGCGATATAGGGTGTGGGTCTTCTCCTTGCTGGAAACCAGGTCGTCTCGAGAGAAATGAACAGGATGCCGGCTATAGTCGTGCTTCTTGGCGACTAATGTAGGGCGATCTAGGGGGCGGACGCGAAAGTTCTGTACAATTAGGTCTAATACGTCCGGTAGTCGAAGTGCGGTTTCCATAGTTGTGGGATTAGGCTAGCGATATGGGCGTGGATCACAGAGAAAGGTCGTGAGTGACCTCTCAGCAGAAAGGAATGGGTCGCCTAGGGATATAGATCGAAGTTTTGATCGATCGGCTTGCAAACCTCAATCGTTCAAGCCTCGGAGTCCCTTAGTACTAGAATACTCGACACAGGAATAGTGTCCTGCTGCTGCTTTATAGCCTCATAAGTCCTTGAAGACGAAGGATAACAATAAAGAGAGGACGGACTATAGTTAAGCTGCATGTGGCCTTGCTACAACAGCAACCCAACTGGAACGACTTGCAGCGTTTTGAGACTGGGGCTCAATTCCCGGAATACGTGAACCTCTAGCTCAAGCTGAGAACCGCTCCCGGCGTACGGTAGGGGACGAGGAGAGGAGATCCCCTGTAAGATCAGGTTTGGGGTCGTATCGTTATCTCCAGTCCCCACGACTATAGAGTGGGGAAAAGACAGGGAGCGGTTGAAGGCGAGAGGATCCTGGTGAACCTGCAATGAGGGAAGATGATCACTGCTACCTGGTGATAAACACAGGAGA
>JANBPK010001684.1:0-16488 GCA_027579435.1 Candolleomyces eurysporus
ATGCCTATAAGAAATATCCGACACCCCTCGAACGCCTTCCAATCTCTCTCAGAGAGTACTCCTCGCTGCAATCGGGGACTTGATTCAACCGGTACTTGAATGTCGTCGAGCCAACGCCGCTGTCGGAATCGGTGCTATGCAGGGAGGGATGATTAGTGCCAACAATCCAAATTTCGAGAACGTTAACGATGATGGGCGCTGCAGAGCCGTGGCAGATGCAGTGACTGCTCCAATCCCTTTAACCCCTTCTCCTTTCTCGCTTTCTTCCCAGTCTCGAATTAGCGCTACGGGCCAGGTCACCGGTTTGGGGACTGCTCGTATGCGTGCGATTCCCTTCGATTTTCCTCCTTGTGTAACTTTAATCGCCAAGGACCTCCTTCCACCAGGTACTTCGGACAGTTACTCGGTCCAACGAAATGTGCAAGCAGGTCAGTGATGCAACGTTGAGAGCCGGTCGGAGTATAGCCATCGTGGTAGTCTGGGACGCGGCAACGTCAGTCCGAGGGCGAGCTGTTCGACCATGTTACAGGAAGGAAGAGGGGAGAAAGTGTCGGTGTTGATAGTCGGCGTCGAGAATGAGAATGGAAACCATCGCACCAACGATAGGTATCGAATGGCCAGCGGAGAGGAAGAGTTGGACATGGGAAGGACGGGAAGAGCGAGTGCGAAGGGTATCATATCCGCTGGCGGTACCGTCGACGGTTCCGGGCTTGAGAAAGTATCGCCGCCAGTGGCCCTGAAATGGCGTCGGAGACCTGGGCAGTACGTGAAGAAGCGAGAGCTGTCTATAGCCAGGAAAAATGCGCTGTAAGTTAGGAGAGGGAAAAGACACTGCAGAAAGGGCACGCGCTTACTGGAGCTTCGCTAATCGAGAACACGGACATCAGCTGTATCCCAACCTATGAGATTGTGTCCTGCTGGCATGTTGAGCTTTTTAACCTGGAATCGGAAGCAGCTTCCCTTAAGTATTGCCAGGACTGAGCAATGAGGACTGAGCTGTGGATGTTATTCCTGGTGGCTAGCCGTTGAGCAAGGGTATGGAAGCGCCTCCGAGTCTTCGGATTTCGAGATCATATGCTTACACTGCTAGTCGCTCTAAACGTTGCTGGTGCTGGGTCTAGTACCCTGGAGAGCAGATTTTGCTGGTCGTGGGCCTCCGTGGACTGTGGCTGCAGGAGAAGTGAGGGGCGGAAACCACCTGCTATATCGAGGAGCGACCATTGCATCATCGAGTCCATTTTCTTTCCTACATTCCCATCTCTCAACATTCAATCATTGGCCACCACACACTCACTATGCAGAGGACCTGCGCAACACAGTCGTGGCGTTGTTTCATGTCCATGTCGAAAAGTCTTACCGAGTAAGCATTCCCGTAGCCCATGGTTCACTTTCCGAGCCGCGAATGAACGTAAGTTCCGGATTCTCCCTTCAAGTGATCTGCAAATTGCTGACATACTGCAAAGTGTTTGCTGCTCCCTGCTGTGAATGACGACGACGTATTTTTTCATTCTCGCTCTGCCTCTCTCATATCGCCCCTGGCCCCCCNGGAGTATCAGTGCCGACGGCTCTAGCCATAGGTCGCAATCTTCCCAGTAGGACCTTGAAACGTTCCAATGGCGTATCGCTCTTCGGCAACTTGAGCTCTTTCGAAGGACGTTTTTTCGATGAAAATCACAAAGAGGTTATACCAATTTACCGGGCCCCCTGTTCCCTCCGGTGATCTCAAGGCCGTTACTGCCAACGCCCAATGGCCTCCATGCGTCCGTAGCTGATATGCCCTCAACAGGACGAAGGCGCATTCCGCAGTTCGTCCCATCGTTCGCCAAATGCCAAGAGGCGCTCAGGCTTCTCTTCACCTCTGNATGGTAGGCGGTAAGCTCCCTTTGAACTTGCGGACCGGCTCGCTGTACACAACAGAGCTCGACCTAAATCTCCGGAGGCTTTCCTGTGATTGACGCTCGTGGGCTGTGCACTGCTATGTCATGGTGTGGTGTGTTGACAGAGCTTTGCCCTTAAGGGACGGTTCTCATGTCGTCTACGAAGCAGCCCAACTCTTGCCTTCTTGCCACGTTCACAACCGCATCCGCATCCATTTCCCATTCCCCTTCTACTATCCCATCCCATTCGATTCTCCCTCCCTACCCCGCACCGACTGGCGGGCATGCTCCCAAAGCCCACCTACTTTAATGGTGCAAGCCATTTTCAAATCGATCATCAAACAATCAACTCTGCCGCTGGAAATCAGTATTTCTTGAGCGGTGGGCAGGGTAAATGAATAAATCTCAGTTCTTTTTATGTTTTGCTTGCTAATCGAGACCTCTCAGATCTCAGTCTTCGACTTAACCCGATTCTCGATGCATCACACACTCGAAATCGGAACACCTCTCCCCCTGACTCGGAGTGTTTCCCCGGAACCAGGGAGGCAGTCATAACAGAGATCACCACTTGGGCCGACGCAGCGATAGATTCAACATGGTCCCCAGAGACAGGGGACAAGGGGACCCTTTTGGATTCAGACAATGGTATGGACTCGGCCGCTTCGGAGGGCAGCGGCAGCGTGGTGGTGCATCGCATAACCCCCAATATCTATTGGCTTCACGGCTTTGCAGGCTGTGGAAAATCGGCGATTTCGTTAAAGGTAGCCCAGATCTATTCGGGGTCTGGCCGTCTCCTTGCCAGCTACTTCTTTTTTCGCGGGGCGGGCGATCGGAGCACGATGCGCAGATTTTCAGTAACTCTTGCCAGTCAACTTGCCGCTGCGCTGCCTGCTACAGCTCCATTGATTGAGGCTGCTGTGAAGGCGGAGCCGGGGCTGCTCACCAGCCATGTGTCCTTGGCTACGCAGCTGGATCGCTTGATCCTCTCTCCGTTTCAAAGTGTTGTCAACGAAGGCGTTCTCGAGGAGACCCTCTCCAAGGGACCCTTCCTCATCGTGATCGACGGTCTCGATGAGTGCGAGGACAAGCGAGGGGTGGAGGAATTCTTCGATCACCTTCTCAACTTCTTCGAAGAACACCCCACCATCCCGCTCCGAGTCTTCATTGCCAGTCGAGTCGAACAACATATTCGTGCTTGCCTTGAGACTGATGGAGTTGTCTTGGGCAATCTCGACAGTCACTCGGCCGAAGATGACGTCGAGAAATTTCTACAAGCATCGTTTCGAACCGCGGTGAAGAAGGATCGCGTCATTCGATCATACGTTCGAGCGCGTGGTACGTGGCCAACAAAATTAGACATGGACAAGTTGATCGAGCACATCGGTGGATCCTTCGTTCTGGCATCGACTATGTTCAAGTACATCGTCCAACCGGCCACCGAAGAAGATCCCACGACACCTATGGACCGCCTCCCACGCACCCTGGAGATGAACGGCCTCGATGGCCTGTACGCCCAAACGCTAGCCCGTTCGCAAAATCTCCCCCACTTCTGCAGCATCATCTCCACCATTGCACTGCTCAAGTATCCACTCCCGATTGTTGGAATATCAGACCTCCTTCGCATCGATACTTTCGAAGTTGTCCGTGTCCTGTTGAACCTGCAAGCGGTTATTTATGTCCCAGGAACCGACGAAGAAGGCGGGGTGACGCTATGCCATACATCCCTTCGCGACTTCCTCACTACCGAAAGCCGATCGAGATCTTTCTTTGTACCACCCTCATTTCATCTCCGCCTGTCCTTCTATTGGTTCTCCTCCATCTTTGAAAAGAACAATGGACAGTACTTTGACAATCACTCGCGGTTTTTCGGTTACCATTGGGATTCATTCGCTTATTCCGATGCCTGTGACTTCATCAATGGCATCAAGCAGTTCAAGACTTGCCTACCGCCATTCGTCAACGGACTGCAATATGACGCCTTCCTCTGCAGTATGTTCTTCTACACGACCTTCTTGAACCAATCCCGGTCCCCCAACTACTCGTATCTGCTCACCGAGTGCACCAAACAATTGGCGCTGGTAGCGGAATGTCCTGACCCCCACATTCGACTCTGGCTGAGCAAAGCATTCCCTTATAATATGGGACGATTCGACGCTATGAGCCTCGTTGAATTAACTGAACACACTTACGAAACAATACGGCATGACCTGCAACGCGCATCAGCCGCTATTCATGCTAATGTATGTTCCTAGGATTTCATTCTTCCTCGGACGGTTTGTATGACTGACAGGATTTTCGTAGTTTCCCGAAACTCTAGAACACCAACCCACTAGCTCTGGAGCAGAAAGGAACCACGCTATTGATACAGTACGCGCGCTCAACCCAGACGTCTAGGTTTGCAATTGTAATAATTTTCGCATCCAGTGGTGGGTTTCAGGCATTACTATCTTCAAAGTACGTCAGTTCTTAGACCCGGAGACGTAAAAGCCGCTCAATAGTCCTCGACAGGTGCTAGAATGGATAGTTGCTCGTGCTCATTTCAAGTGGGAAGAAGCGAAGATGACGCCACGCCCTCCTCTCGAGATTTTTGAATTCATAGGGAACAATTTCTGGGAGAGGATTTACAGCTTCGACCGAGCGTCGATCGATAGAGACTGGATTCGGTGAACCGGTGCGTCCTTCAGTTTTACTCGAACTCTGCGGCAAGATGATTATTTAATTTTAAGAGCCCTACCAGTACTACGCCCCGTTAATCCGTTATTCACCACCGCCACAGGCCCATCAAAACACTGAGACGCTCATACCCTGCTTCAGCATCGAATTCATATTCACACTCTAGCGGAGTGACTAGCTGTCACCGAAATGTCCGTTCCAATTCATTCAAACGCCTTTGCAATATTGCCCCTTCTACGAATCCATCATAATGTGGGGTCCTCGAAGCCGAAGCTGTACCTAAAATCGAGGGTAGGCATGGAGGTTAGGCATGGAAGGGAAGAGGGCTCTATGACGTATAATCGGACCAGGCGAAGGAAAGGACACCATAATGTACCCAAAATGCGCCCAATCCTGCATTCTTCCTCATCTTACAACGCGTGCTTTGCTCTCCGTGAAACCTGGGCTATGTACCAAAGACATTTTGCTCTCAGAAGTTCGGTTATCAGTTTTTTTCCTTAAACGAGACTGCGAGAGGAGGTGGGTGAGGTTACCGTCGTTGCAACGGAGATTTGCGACTCGTTAGCGGTGGGTGTTGGTATCAGGGCGCCCAAGGGTCAAAAGCAAAGGGCACCGGGATGCAGACGGCATTTTTTGTGGCGCTGCGACTGGTACCGTAGAAGGCGCAAAGGGCTGAAGAAGGGCATGATCACGCCTTACAGACGTTAAACGATATTTGGTCCAGATACTCAGCAATCTTTTGCGTCGCTAGATGTGTCCTGATATTAACCAATGATCTTGGGGGATTTCCGTGTGGATTTACACTGAGAAAGAGGAGACAATTGATTTTAGATGCTTATGAGGTTTTCCCCGACGCTGCAGGATGAGGGGAAGCAGTAATGGGAGGAATGCTGGGAACTACTTGCCATATTGAGGAGTAGCCACAGCGTCATCGACCTCCGACCCTTTCTCTGGAATTTTGTTTTTTTTCGATCGTATTGCCCCTATGTGTGCCCTATGTGTGGTCTTACAGCAATAAAAGGTACGTGGATGACATAGCGAAGGAATTATTAGGCCCCTATCACCTTTCGTATGACGGAGACCCTGGTGTGCATCCTGAGAAGGCTCGCTCCCCCTCGGAATCCAGTATGGAAACACCTTTTGCCTGGGCTCTCCTCTTGAGTGCGGTTAGTGGCTTGTACCTCGGGTGTGCTGTTTGCTACGAGGCCATATGGGCCTCGTTGCCCTTCTGTGCACCCGACCGCTACATGCGGTGGTCTTGATACAGTAATTCCCGGCGCGTTACAACCTCCGACCCTTCCCCTCTCCTTCCTGCACTTCTTGTATCTCAGATCTCAGGGTGAAGCTTTTGCTTGACGGACTCTATCCATTGAAGGGCATTGTTTACGAATGTCCGTACGTTCTTTAAGTTTTTCTTTCTTCTCGAGAAATCTAAGTATTCTGACAAGGAGCACATTGTTGGCCGGTCCCAGGTGTGACCACAAACAGTCTCCTCGCTCAACCTCTTTTCCTATTTTGCTGGTGACGGCTTCAACTTCCTCTCGCTAGGAGACTCCGAGTCTATATCTGGGACTGGAGCATAGTATCCCGGTGATTGACGCTGGAGGGCGGTACTGCTATGTCATGCTAGCACTGCTGGGATCAAAATTTCTTGACCGCTGCCAGATGAGCACATGTCAAATCGTCAGAACTTTAAGCCCCAATTTCGCATTTTGACGAGTGCAAAATCCTCAAAATTACTATATCGGGCGATTTTGCTCATGTCAGAAGGCAAAATCAGAATTCGTCAGATTGACAAATACCTTCTGCACACCTTTTGCCGGACTCAAGAAACCGCGACCCAGCAGTGGCTGTGGCTTCTTGATATGACTTTGTCTCTTCACGGGACGTCCACAAGGTGTTCGCGAGGCATGATAAACGCTCATATACTTGCCTTTCTATCATTCTCGTCCCATCTTCTATCTCATCCGATTCCTCATTTTTACGCTTCCTGAATGTCAGACTTGCACCTGCAGTCCGGCTACTTTGCAGGTGCAAGCCACTTTCGGGTTGATCACCAAAACGTCAACTCGATCGCTGGAAATCAGTATCTTTTCAATATTTCGAGGGAGGGTAAGCAAAGAATTCACAGTTTTGCTCGAGTGCTAGCGTTCGCTTGCTAATAGAGACCTCCTAGACCTGAACCTTCGACTCAACCCGATTCCTGATGCATCTCACACCCGAGATCGAAAGACATCGCCTCCAGACTCAGCGTGTTTCCCTGGAACCAGGGAAGGAGTGATCAAGGAGATAACCTGTTGGGCTGACGCAGTGGATGAAAAAGGGGGAATCGAGGCTAACATTTCCGCGTTAATGGTATACGCCCCAATCCCCCACATTTACTGGCTCCACGGCTTCGCTGGCTGTGGAAAGTCAGCCATTTCCCTCAAAATTGCCGACATCCTTGAAGACTCGGGGCGCTTACTTGCAAGCTACTTTTTCTTCCATAACGCTGGTGACAGGAGCACGATGAAGAGATTCGCCATGACTTTAGCAAGTCAGCTAGCATCTGCGTTGCCTGCAACGGTACCTTTCATCGAAGCCGCCTTGCGGGCAGACCCAGGCTTGCTGAACAACTGCACTTCCTTGACGAGACAGCTGGAGCGCTTGGTCTACAAGCCGTTCCACGCTGCTATGAAAGGGGATATTCTCAAAGCGGCCCTTGCCAAGGGGCCTTTCATCATTGTCGTCGACGGACTCGATGAATGCGAGGACAGGCGGGGCGTAGAAGAGTTTATCGACCACATACTCGCCTTCTTCGACGAACACCCCACCATCCCGCTTCGAGTCTTCATCACCAGTCGAGTTGAACAGCACATTCGCGCTTGCCTCGAGACCGATGGAGTTGTCCTGGACAATCTAGACAGATACTCGGCTCGGGACGACATCGATAAATTTCTACAAGCATCGTTTCGAACCGTGGCGAAGAAGGACCGGATCATCCAGGCTTACATTCAAGGACGCGGGACATGGCCCACGAGTTCGGACATGAACAAGCTGATATCTCATATCAATGGATCTTTTGTTCTGGCATCGACTATCTTCAAATACATAGTCCAACCGGCCGCCAAAGAGGATCCGATGACGCCGATGGAACGCCTCCCTCTTACCTTCGAGATGAATGGCCTTGATGGCCTCTATAATCAAACACTCTCCCGTTCGCAACATCTCCCCCATTTTCGTAATATCATCTCCACCATCGCGCTGCTTGGCCTACCACTCCCGATTGTCGGAATCGCGGGCCTCGTTGGTATCGAAGCTTTCGAAGTTGTCCATGTCCTGCTGAACTTGCAAGCAATTATCCATGTCCCAGGAACAGACAAAGAGGGCCAAGTGAGGCTATGCCATACGTCCCTTCGTGACTTCCTCACCACCAACAGCCGCTCGGGATCTTTTTTCGTACCACCCCCATTCCATCTTCATCTGTCCTACTATTGCTTTGCCTCTGCCTCTGAACCCAGCACTGGGTGGGCATATGACTATGGCAGGCAGTATTTCAATGACCATTGGCGATTATTCGTTCATTCAGAAGCCTGCGACCTTATCAACGAGATTGAGCTTTTCAAGGCTCGCCAACCTCTGTCTGTCGATCGACTGCCTTATCCCCCTTTCCTCTGCTCTATGTTCTTCTATTCTCTTTTCCTGAGGGAATCCCGGCCCTTGAATGATAATTCCTACCTACTCGCCGAGTGTACGAAACAATTGACGCTGGCGGCTGAATGTCCGGACCCCTGCATTCGACTCTGGCTGCAACAGGGATTGTACCACAATCCTGAGCTGATGGTTTTCAGTGTTGTTAGCACAGTTCAATTCACCGAACGCACCTACGAAACAGTACAACACAACCTGGAACGTGCCTCGATTGCAATCCATGCTAACGTATGTTTCTTGAATCTCATTCTTCCGTTGCTTCGTTCAACTGAAAACACCTTTCTAGTTTCCTGAAGTTCTAGCCCTTCAAGATCTTCCAACTGGAATAGAAAAGGAATATGATGTCGACCTGGTACGTGCGCTCGACGCTGCGCGCCAGTTTTGCCAAGATGATAATTTTAACCTTTAGCGCTTCTTGCCGGGCATCTCGACTTTTCACGTATGTCAGCTCTTGGACCTTAAGGCGCGAAAGCTACTGAACATCTCCGTCAGGCGCTGAAATGGATAGTGGCCCGTGCTCGCTTTAAGTGGGAAGACTTGAGGATGGCACCGCGCCCTCGCCTAAAACTTTTTTTNAAAACCGCACAATTTCCAGGTGACTTTCAGCTTTGACGGACCACAGTGGCAACTCTAGGAATTCAGCATCCATATCTTTTGATTGTTCTAGCTGAACGGGTACGTCCTTCTCCTTCACTTGAATCCTCTGGCAAGGTTCAGAATTCTCGATGGAACGCCCAGCAATCTATAAACCTCCTATCCGTTCTAGTTCTCGCAAAATCTCATATCCAGGGCTATTCTTTGCAGCTGAGGATGGTTGGTAACCCGGGCTTTCGGAAGGGGGGTGGAGGTGGCTGCAATGAAAGGTCGTGGGCTAGGCTGTTGAACGGATATATTCTCTAAGCAGGGATGGTTCTGTAGGGTTAGCCGCGGTGGGCACTGGAAATCGACGTGAAGGTGAATTGAAGGCAAGCTGCCTGCAGGCGGCGGCTGAGTATTACATAACTCATGGAACTTCCAAGTTGCGGTTCCATAATCTCAACCTGTGGCGAGTGGCCTGCTGCGCACGGCAAGAGCCGAGGCATTTTGTGGTTTTGCCGTCGTGTCACTACTACTCCATCCAACCCTGACATCTCCTAGCCAGAGCCGGAGACAGCTGCGGGTCCATGCATGCAGCGCCTGGCACTGCTGCGACAACGGTGAGGAAAGTGGCAATTCAACGCGACTGGCAACGGGTGATACCGAGATGACGAGGGTGGTAACATGGCGGAGCTCTATCAAGCATGATGGACCTCCCGCGCCGTCCCCNTGTGCGTGGTCTTGGCCTATTTGGACCCCCTTAAATACCCTCGGCAAAACTTCTCAGTTCAGTGATACGGTTGTTCAATCCTTGACTTGCTCTCGTCGCTTTCCTTTGTCGCTGCCTTTTTATTGATATACCAATCATCTCGAGCGCCGTCCCAGTGATCAATGCTGGAAGGCGGTGCATTATAATTACTACGGGTTGGTGATCTGTATTACTCACGGGACTGTCCTCGTGCTGTCTGCGAAGCAGCACGGGCGTCGAAATTCTTTCCTTCCTGCCACCCGCACCAATATTCCCTCCTCCTATCTCTTCTGATTCCTCAGTCTTAAATTTACCGATTGGCAGAAATGGATCTGCCGCGGTTTACGAACTTCTCTGGTGCACACCACTTTCGAATCGACAGCCAAAATAATACCTTCATCGCTGGAAATCAGTATCAAGTCTTGAACGTGGGAGAGGGCAAGTAACGCAAAAGGCGTTTTTGTCTATATATCTACTCACTCATATGTGATCCTTGTAGACCTTATTCGCCTACTCGATCCACTTCTCGATGCATCGCACACGCGAAATCGCCGGAGATCTCCCCCTGACTCCGAATGTTTCCCTGGAACCCGGAAAAGGGTGATCGAGGAGATTACCAAGTGGGCCGACGCGGCAGATTCAGGACACCCTCATGGCACAGAGGATGGCGAGGATTCTTCAGACGACAGCATGGACTTGACCTCTTTTGTTGGGTTCGAGGGTTCGGAGTGGGAGGTGTCTTCGGACAACAGCAGCATGGTGATATGCCACCCGGCTACCCATATCTATTGGCTTCACGGTTTTGCAGGGTGCGGAAAGTCGGCCGTTTCGTTGGAGGTGGCCAAGATATATGCCGGATCCGGGCGTCTCTTAGCAAGCTATTTCTTTTTCCGCGGGGCCGGCGACAGGAGCACGATGAACAGGTTTGCGACTACACTGACCAGTCAGCTGGTTACTGCGATACCTGCCACAGCGTCGTTCATCGAAGCTGCTGTGAGAGCCCAACCTGGTCTGTTGACCGGCGACGCGCCCTTGGCTGCACAACTGGATCTCTTGATCCTCTCTCCATTCCAGGCTGTTGTGGACTCGGGGATTCTTGACGAGATTCTCGCCAAAGGACCTTTCCTCGTGGTCATTGATGGACTCGATGAGTGCGAGGACAAGCGAGGCGTGGAGGAGCTCATCGATCGCATGCTCGAATTCTTCGAGGAATGCCCCACCATCCCCCTCCGAGTCTTCATCGCCAGTCGAGTCGAACAACACATCCGCGAGCGTCTGGAGGTTGACGGGGTTCGGTTGGGTAATCTCGACAGTTTTTCACCACGTAAAGATATCGAAAAGTTCCTCCAGGCTTCTTTCCAGGCGGCGGCAAAGCGGGACCGTGTCATTCGAGCCTATGTCAGAGTGCATGGGGAATGGCCAGCAAAACCGGACATGGTCAAGTTGATAAAATACATCAGCAAATCCTTTGTTCTTGCTTCGACAATCTTCAGATTCGTCGTTCAGCCACCAATCGAAGGAGATTCTACGACGCCGATGGAACGCCTCCCTATGACCTTGGAGATGAATGGCCTTGACGCCCTGTACGCACAGACTCTCGCCCGTTCGCAGCATCTCCCCCATTTTCACGAGATTGTCTCCACTATCGCACTTCTTCGATATCCACTCCCGATTGCTGCGATAGCCGACCTTCTCGGTATCGAAGTCTTCAAAGTCGTCCGTGTGCTATTGAACCTACAGGCAATCATCCACGTCCCRGGTACCGACGATGAAGGTGATGTGACGCTATGTCATACGTCCCTCCGCGACTTCCTCACCACCGAAAGTCGATCGGGACCTTTCTTCGTATCACCTTCACTCCATCTCCATCTGTCCTATTATTGCTCTTCTTACGCCCTTAAAATGASCAGTACGCTGGCCAATACATAYTGTCAGGTCTATTTTGACCGTCATTGGAAGGCATTTACTCAATCAACTGGSGCCCAGAATTTTATCAACAAGATCGAGGAGTTCAACGCTCGTCACCCACCGCTGGTCAACCAACTGCCTTTTAATGCCTTCCTCTGCAGTATGTTCTTCTACTCCATCCTTACCATCGAAGCCCCACACCCGGACACGACTGATTTGTTGTACCTACTCACCGAGTGCACCAAACAATTGGTGCTGGCGGTCGAGTCGCCTGACCGCCGCATTAGACTCTGGCTGGAGACGGATTTGCCGTTTGGTCTCCCAGATCGTTTTGAGCGCGTCGTTCGTTTCACTCAAGACACATACGAAACACTACATCCTGCCCTGCGAAGTGCATCGGCCGCTATTCATGCCAAAGTATGTTTCGGAATTTCATTCTTGCACTGTCTTTTGACCGAAGACGCGTTCATATGTAGTTTCCGGAGATGCTCGAGCACCAGCCTGCATCCGCTGGAACGGAAGTAAACCATATCTCACATGAAGTACGTCACCACTAGGCCAACGTTGCCCGAGTTTTGCCATGATGATAATCTTTGCCCAGTTTACGCTTTCAGGACTCGAGATTTTCAAAGTAGGCCGCCAGTTGTTAAACCTAATGTCGCGCAACTGAACAGGCTTCAACAGGCTCTCCAATGGATGATGGCTCGAGCTCAATTCAAGTGGGAAGAAGCGAAGATAACTCCACGACCTCCCTTGAAGCTTACGTTTGACTTGCGTTCGCACTTCAGATTGAGCTTTGACGGGATACAATAGCCATATCGATGACAACCTGGCATTCACATTTTCTTAGTCGGACTAGCTACGTGAAAGGTATGATACTATCTTCGTTCCGTGAGTGACGAAGCGTGCTCAGCTGT
The DNA here is from genome assembly GCA_027579435.1 of Candolleomyces eurysporus. Taxonomy (NCBI): domain Eukaryota; kingdom Fungi; phylum Basidiomycota; class Agaricomycetes; order Agaricales; family Psathyrellaceae; genus Candolleomyces; species Candolleomyces eurysporus. The sequence continues at coordinate 12,390 of JANBPK010001684.1, forward strand.
TGTCTTTCCCGCTTACAGCAATGCGCTATTCGAGAGTCACCGCACTCGCGTTGGGCTTGGTCTCTTCCTAGGAGATGGCAAGGTGTTCCCCTTTAGGAGGTAGACGAGAGGATGGAGTATTCGAATTCGAAGCTGTAGCTATACTATCCAACTCATTTCGTAGCTAGCAGAAGATTTGAGTAGGAACACTTACCTTTCACGTCAAGTCACTCTGTTCGTCAGCGGCATTTCGAAGTGGTTAAAAACCAAGTTATAGGGTCTCTCGTTGAACGAAGAAATCGAAGTATTGCTGCGATGAGGCCATCGACAGCGGACGTTCCGCCTCCTCCGAGTCTCTCGCGGCCAACGAAGGGTGTAAGAGATTATTGCCGACATCAACAGAAACACTAGGATCATTGCAAGGTCCTATAGTGAGGATGGGAAGGTGCAAGTGTCGCGCTGGTGAGCCGAGCCAGAGGGAAATAAGTGGTCGACATTGCCGGATTGGATGCGAATATTTTATTGTAAATGAGTCTTTCGTTGATCAGAGCAAGAAGGTAAAGTTTGAGTTCAAGACGTCTCAGTCTTCTCGAGGGTCGCAGTTTGTTTGGTCATGGTAGAGCTTACACGGTGGACCTCGTCAGCAGTAAGGCGACTGGCCACTCCACAGTCACTCTATCGAACAAACCCACTCCTGAATCATCGTCCCCGCCAGTACTGTCCAGCTTCGCCGATTCCAACAGTTCCCGCCGGACTCCCTCTCTCAAATCCTTCCAGAATCTCATCACAATATCTCCACCTCCTACGAAGACAGGATCTAAAGTTGCTGTCAAGTTTTCACCGCCAGATTGCTTTTGTAACGAGTCGTTGAAGGATTTTAGATCGGCCAAATCCCGTTCTAGGAATCGCCTGTCGTTAGGACTTTGTAAATCTTCAGGGAATTTCTCGTGATACGAATGCAATGCGCTCGTGGTGCGTACGTATCCGAGAATGTCGATCCAGCGCCAGGAAAAGCGCATGAGCGTTGGATGCTGGACAGCTTGGGTCAGGGAGTTGGATTCGGAGGCGTCGAGTGGAGGGATCAGGGACNTTTTCGTCTGCGTTGAAATTCAATTTTTTTTTAGGGATTGTCCTCGACGTGAACCTCAATCCGACAGGACTCACCAGTGAAATAAGCCCTCTGAAAATCTGTCAGCCCACAGTCGGAGGCTCCGAGCACAGATGAGGGCGACGGAACGTCTACGAGCAACCTCTCGAGGATCGTACGTCCGGGACGCTGGAAGTACGCTCCCAAACTCTTGGGGACTCCGCTATTGCTACCACCGGATTGTGGCTCAGGGCCTTGCCAGAATTCGGTAATGAGAGGCGTAAGAGAAGGAAAATTCGTCAAGCGAATTTCGCCGTAGACCTTCACAAAATTTAATCAGAAAGCTGAGTTTCATAGGATATCGAGATCGATAATACACGTACCCAATACGCCGCTACTCCGCTGCCCCTCCTCAGTACCCTCCTCGTCTCAGGCCAAACTTTGGTCCAGTCGAACCAATGACAAGCCTGAGCTTAGAAAAGCAATATTCGCTTCTTCAGCCAAGTCTTCTCTATAGATCTACCGCTCGAGAGTGCTTACCAGCGATGAGCAAATCGACCGAGCCGTCCTCTGGAACAGCCGCATGGAGGTCTTCTGCTGAGCCTTGAACGAACGAGAAGTGGGTATTCGGTGCCTGAGGATCGGATCTAGAGTTGACAACGAGATGATCTCGAGCTTTCTGCAACATCCCAGCAGATGGGTCAACGCATACGACGTTCCTGAAGCGGCCTGTTAGATGCGAAGTCGCTTGTCCTAGTAAATCCATTCAGCATCAACTTGAGCATTGAGAGGGTACGATATAGCGCATCAGTAGCTCACGTACTCACCAGTCCCACACCCCACATCTACTGCACGCTCCCATTGTCGATCCTTCTGCCCATCCTCCCGGGATCGACCGTTGACGTAGTAATTGAAGATATGTTCAAAGAGCCTTGGAGGGTACGTAGGCCTAGAGGTAGCGTAGGTCGCCGTGTTGAAAGTTGATTTCGCGAACGCCGACATCTATACTAGTGACTTCACCGGACTAGTAAGTAGAGAGATAAGAATTCCAGTGTTGTACCGACGGCGATGGTGATGGTAAGAGCAAAGTTAGGGGTCGGTGGGTCGGCCGAAGGAAATGATTTGTGTGCGGCTGATCCGAAGGTTACGAAGCCAAAACAGATCGACCTTGTTGACGCTGAAAGGCGACTTTGCCTTCTCACGGGACGCCGTCATTTGCTAGGCAGGACAGGCGCTGGTATCCTTACCTTCCTATCACATCCAACAACGCTTCCGCTCCCGTATTCAATCCCTTCAGATTCTTCATCCCTGGCCTTTCCAATTGGCAGGGATGCCCCCACGGTCCACGCACTTAGATGGTGCACACCACTTTCAAATCGATCACCAAACCATCAACTCTATCGCTGGGAATCAGTATGTCTTGAGCGGTCAGAGGGAGGATAAGCGAAGAAGTCACAGTTCTGTCCAAGCGTTCGCTTGCTAATATAAGCCTCTCAGATTTGAATCTTCGACTTAACCCAATCCTTGATGCGTCGCACACTCGAAACCGAAAGAGTTCTCCCCCGACTCGGAATGTTTTCCGGGAACCAGGGAAGAGGTTATCCAGGCGATTACCGCTTGGGCCGTTCTGGTGGGACGTGGGACAGAGAAACATCGATGGCTTTGGACGATAGCATAGACCTCACGTGTTCTTTTCGGACCTGTAAAGAGGAAATCGCTCTGGGGGACAGTAGCGATGCTGAAACGCCGCACATCTATTGGCTTCATGGTTTCGCGGGTTGTGGGAAGCCACCCGTTTCCCTGGAGGTCGCCAAGATCTACGCAGGAAACGGGCGCCTCCTTGCCTCCTACTTCTTTTTTCGCGGAGCAGGCGATCGGAGCACAAGGAGCAGGTTTGCGGTGACTCTCGCCAGTCAGCTCGCCGCTGCGCTACCTGCTACAGTCGCCCAACGGTGGTGGGATCGTATCAGATTCAGGATTCAGTGCTGACGAAGTTGCCTCCCGCATGCCAAATTTCTGCACTCCCCAGTGGTCTGCAGTTCTGCCAAAGCAGCGTACTCAGGTGGCTGCGAGCGTCCTTTGCAGCGCCAATTGTTTCGTACACCCAGCAGGTAGATAAAAATTATCATTCAAGGGCCGGGATTCCTTCAGGAAGAGGGAGTAGAAGAACATAGAGCATGGGAAGGCGGGATAAGGTCGATCGACAGGCTGAGGCTGGCAAGCCTTGAACTGCTCAATCTAGTCGATAAAGTCGCAGGCTTCTGAACGAACGAATAATTGCCAATAGTCATTGAAATACTGCCTACCATAGTCATAGACTCACCCAAATGCTGGGTTCAGAGGCAGAGAAAAAGAAATAATAGGACGGATGAAGATGGAACGAGGGTGGTACAAAAAAAAGGTCCCGAGCAGCTGTTAATGGTGAGGAAGTCACGAAGGGACGTATGGCATAGCGTTACTTTGCCCTCTTCGTCTATTCCTTAAACATGGACAACTTCGAAAGCTTCGGTGCCAAGAAGGCTCGCGATCCCGACAATCGGGAGTGGTGGGCCAAGCAGCACGATGGTGGAGATGATGTTGCGAAAATGGGGGAGATGTTGCGAACAGGAGAGTGTTTGGGCATAGAGACCATCAAGGCCCTTCATCTCAAAGATAAGAGGGAGGTGTTCCATTGGTGTCATGGGATCTTTGTGAGTGGCTGATTGGACTATGTGTCTTAATATGGTCGATGCCAGAATAAAGGATCCATTGGTATGCAATATCAGCTTGTTCATGTCCGATCTCGTGGACCATATTGTGTGCGCTCGAATGTATACCCGGATGACATGGTCCCTCTTCACCACAGTTCAAAATGATGCATGTAGAAATTTATTGATGTTGCCCAGGCCAAGTGCTGTCTAGATTCCCAGGACAACTCCATCAGTCTTGAGGCAAGTGCAAATGTGCTATTCAACTTGACTAGCAATGAAGACTTGAAGTGTGATGGAAGGCTGTTTGTTGAAGAAGGCAAGCAGATGGTTGATAAATTCTTCT
>JANBPK010001685.1:0-16462 GCA_027579435.1 Candolleomyces eurysporus
GTGCGCTTCTCTGCCCACATTGTCTCTAAAATGGACGTGGGGTCCCTCTTGCCGTTTGCACTCATTGCACCGGAGCCTGGACGGCGACGCCTAAAGCTGGTGTCCTCTCCGGCCAGCGAAAGGGCACCCACCCCGAATCCGTCGCAGTCCGAGAGTGAAGGCGGTGAGACTGTTCCGCAGACGCCTGCTTCTGTGAAGAGCTTGAAGAACGTGCCATTCCTTAGTGGACCCCCGGAAGATTTGAAGGGCGTGTTCATTCGCAAGTATCGATGGGGGACGATTGACGTTTTGGATCCTAAACATTGCGATTTTGCCGCTATGAGGACAGCCATTATGTCGACACATCTCAAGGTTTGTTTGCTCCTTATCTATTTCAACTTTGAACGGAAGATTGACATGCTTTCCTCGAACAGCTTCTCAAGATCCGAACGAAGGAAGTCTTGTACGAGAAATACCGTACTGAGAAGCTTCTAGCTCGTCGCGCCACTGCGCAAATTTCGGAGGAGCAGCGCCAGCGCTTGCTTGAAGGTTTGTGGTGATCTCCCTGGACTGCTTCGGGGTATCGACTCAAATGCTACCTAGATCTCGGTCTTTGATCTTTCAATACCCGCCTCGTTTATCTTTTTGCATCTGATTCCCCTCTAGCCCACTTGTATACATGCCGGACGCGCTTTTGTTGTGTTGGATACCTCTGGCCATCTCCGTTTCGCTGCGTCGTTCCCCTGATTATGTTTCACTGTATCAATGATACGTTTGCTCACCATCCTTCGCTCTTCCATCTATTTATGCCTATTTCTGATCTATCTTTCANTCTCCCCGAGTTTTTCACTCTCGTNCCCTTTTTTGTGATACCTATACCTCATCAAACCCCCCTCATGGACGCCGGTTATCCTCATTCTTTTATCTCTATATTTGCCAATCTCCAAAATTGTAGCCCCACTCTCGTTTGGCACTTATACGTGTCTTATGTTCTTTACTTACTGGTCGTTTGTCAACGCAATCCAATTCAATTTATCTGTGCTGTTGCCGTTGCCGTGATAACACGCGTATTTAACGTTTAGTAGGCGTTCATGACAGATGTCCATNGAGGTATCATCTCCGTAGATTCGGAGCACGTCCCCTGCTTCGGTCCGGGGGTGGCACGAACCTATCTACTCCAGTAAGTTAGTAAGTACATTGGTGAGTGCATACTTGGTACAAGTCCANTTTTGTCTTTTTTCCATTGTTCGAGTCCTTCCACCAACGTGTCAGNAAAAACGCGGATCTACGATGACTGTGCCTCAGTCTCCGCCTTGCGCTTGGAGATGGCCATGAGAATATCGATCTCTTCCTGGCTCAGTCCGTCCAATCTATGAAGGAGGTATTCAACCTAACAAAAGATTATCATGGGTCAATGTACTCTCTTGATAGACAGAAACTTGATGCCCCCACTCACCTCTACCTCCTTTGTCAAAGGAATGATGTAGCTCTCGTACAAGTCGACGACGCCGTCAACGTCTATCTTTGCCGAAGCACTCGATGGCTTGCCGCCTCCGTTCACCACGCCATTTGGAACATTCCCGTTCCCATTTGCACTTGTAGCGGTCAGATCGGCGTCTTGGTTCACTTGGACGTCTTGGGCATACGTCGCTGCCTTCTTCTGCAGCCGCAGCAAGAGCTTACGCTCCACCTCGGGTTTGGTGATGAGTTTCTCGAGGGCCTCACGGTTGGGTTTGATGATGTGCGGAATGAATGCAGCTGGGTCGCTCATGAATTTCGATTCAGAGACGAATTTACCTGAAGGTAGTTGAATAAATAGATAGGAAGAATTGTTGGTTCAGCTTGAGATTAGGCGTTGGGGAGAGTGTGAGGGACCCACCGTAATGCACACGCTTGCTGATGGACTGGAGTACCTCGATATCGAGGGTAGCAGAGCTGCCGTAGTTTCCGTCGTCCTCGAACTCAGCGTCTCCAACGATGCCCTTGGCCCTCTTTTGCGCTGCGAGAGCAATAGTGGCTCGGTGGGTGATGCGAGGGACGATGGCACGAGTGTAGAAGGACAGAATCGAGGGGTTGGCATTGATATTGTTCGGGAAGAGGATTTTCGGGAAAGACAGGGGAGGAAGAACAGGCTCTGGAAGCCCAGTAGTGAAGGGCAGCTCATCTGGACTGTTTAAAAGTCAGGATACCAATTGTGGGATCGCAGCACATGGACCGACTTGCCTCGTATACCTCCTTGCCTTTGCTGTAATAGAGATTAGATCAAACCTCACAGAAGGGCCATAACTTGTACGTACCATGGAATGTCTCTGTTTCCTTCAAGAACCACTCCAGCCAGCTCCCTGAGAAGCCCAAGTCGGACAGCTCCTTGAAGGCCCCTTTCTGGTAGATGCGAGGGTTGTGGGCGAACTGAGCTCGCTCGATAAGCCCGAAAATGATGGTATCCTCTAAACGAGTCAAGACAGCCCGTATTCGATCGAGAGACAGAGGGTCTTCCCCTGTCATAAAGTTGAGGGAAATCATCGTCGAACTCGGTCGGGCCTGTGGAAGGTACTGGAAAGGATTGTGGTATACGAAAGCTTCCTTGACAGCTGCCCTGGGGTGGGCGACAGGCTTTGGCTGTGACCCGGTAATGGTTACGGCAGTGAACGAGGGTGATGACTGAAAAGTATGTTGACTGTGGTCGGTGAAAGAGGTGAACTTGTGATGAACGCAATTTGCAATCGTCTTACGCCTTTTCTGAACCACTGATTTGTTTGTTTTCGATCACACCGTAGTCTGGGAATTCTCTCTCTTGCTCTCCGTGCCTCTCGCTTCGCTTTTAATACAGGGTGACTATAGTCTATAGATACAGAGTCATTGACCCTTGCCCTCACGTCCGACAACGCCGATGAAAACAAGCTACAGACACCGAAACTGACGCAATATAATTCTTAATAGTAATACGTAGGTCTTAATTCATGGCCATGCTCTCGAATCTGAGCGCAAATCAAACACCACCACCAGGGTTGCATCTGATGGAGATCCTCCGGCGGCTGGGAAAGCGTGCGGAAGCAACTTTTTCTCGCCCAATTCTCCTTCAGTTTGAGCTTAAACAGTGGGGTAGACCTTCTATCAGCTCACTAGAACTAGAATTTATCTTATCATCAGAAACCAGTGTGATTCGGGCGTTTTAAACACTTCCAAGTCGAAGACGAACAGCCTATCAAATGGAATTCACCCTCAAAATTAACTGGTCTCCTTCGTATGAGTGTAGCCCTGCTCCAAAGCAGGCTTCGATGTGGAGTTGTCCTCGAGGAAATACTTCTGGAGCCCTGACTGCGGGTGGAGACAAGAAAATTCAAGGGGCGAAAATTGGTCAAGTCGGCAGAGACTCTGACTGGTACCTTCTTCCCCCAAAATAAAGCGCAGGGATTGGTCCCTAAAATTTCGACCTATCGAGACCACGAAGCTCCTTCCGGTCCTAAAAAGGTATGTATAGAACACTCGGTTCCCATTGATTGTGCGAAACCACTGGCAGAAACGCCGATGGACGATTCTATCTTGGTGATGATTGGTGGTGCCTGCAGAAGCACCGCGTCATTCACAGTTTGTCGGGCGCACAGATCGATTGAATTCTTTCTGATTCCCTGGCTGATCCTATGATAAGAGAAAGGTATAAAAGGATGGAATATATCAGGTCGTGAACGGTCCCACAGACGATTGAATAACCAATCATGGCACCTGCACTCACCTTGGAAAATACCCAGCTTGACGCTGCCTCCACGCTTAGCCTCAAAGCCACTGGTGCGGCTCAACCTGAGGTCAAGGAAAACTATGAGGGCCAATACCAGTTCGCCCCCATCGAGGAGTCACAGGTGGCTCGCGCTATGATCAAGAGGTATGTTCTTCTGCGCCTCAGGTATTGAAAGACACTAACAATGGTCCCCAGATACTTCAACACGATGTACGACAGGGCCGTTTCTGACGTTGTCATAGTTGGAGCTGGAAGCGCAGGCCTGTCTTGCGCCTACAGCCTCGCAACCCGTCGACCCGATGTGAGTATTTACGAGCCAGATAGGACCCCAAATTCACCTGAAAAAATCTGACACTCCGTTAGCTGAAAATCACGATCATTGAGGCTAGCGTCTCACCTGGTGGCGGAGCCTGGCTTGGTGGCCAGTTGATGACCCCGATGGTAAGTAATAATTCTGCCACCTTTCCTGGCCGCACCAGAATCTCATTACATTATCAAACAGGTTATCAGGAAGCCAGCGGATGGCTTCCTCCGTGAGATCGGTGTTCCATACGAAGATGAAGGCAACTTCGTCGTCGTTAAACACGCCGCTCTCTTCACCTCCACCCTTCTGTCCAAGGTCCTTGCCATGCCCAACGTCGTTTTGATGAACGCCACAGCCGTAGAAGACCTCATCGTCCACGAGGACTACTCTGGGAAGCAACGCGTCGCTGGCGTTGTGACTAACTGGACCCTCGTTGCGCTCAACCACGACACCCAGTCGTGCATGGACCCCAACACCATCACTGCACCTGTCATCATCTCGGCCACAGGTCACGATGGCCCCATGGGAGCGTTCTCTGCCAAGAGGCTGGTTAGCACCGGCCTGCTCAAGGAGCTTGGCAATATGAGGGGATTGGATATGAATCGCGCTGAGCCCGCGATTGTCAATGGAACCAGGGAGGTCGTCCCTGGTCTCATTTTGACCGGTAGGGCTTCTTTCCCTTGTTGTTTGTATGATGAAAATTGACTGGGATTCGTACCTGCAGGTATGGAGCTGTCAGAGCACGATGGGTCGAACAGGATGGGACCTACCTTTGGCGCGATGATTGGAAGTGGAATCAAAGCTTCTTGGGAAGCGACCCGAATTCTCGACAACGCTAAGGTCGTCAACGGAAAGATCGTAGGATAAGCATATAGGACACTAGCATAAAATTCATGTACGAGTATGAGTATGATTGTCAAAAAGCAAGTCGAAATACACGCGCTTCCAGGTGTTTTCCATCGCGCGGTCCGCATTAGGCAAATCGGCCCCTGTTTTGACCTTCCTTCGATCCCAAGAAGGCAAGCGATTACGTCGCCAATGCACAACCAATACTTCTGAAGAATCTCTCTCTCAAGATACGTTACAAACTCCAAGAAACACGCGTCTGCAGAGATGGGCCTCGAGCTGCCGTCCCCAACAAGTCCCCGTGAAAAAGCCCGGAAATTAATGGACAAGAAGGCTTCAATTGAAGCGGAAATCGAGGCACACATTGGTATCCTCAATGCCAACAATGTGACAATGGAAACACCCTTGGTAGATCGCGAAGGCTTTCCACGCGCAGACGTCGACATATACGCTGTGAGAGGAGCACGCAGGAGGATAATCGAACTAAGGAACGATTTGAAGGACAACATGGAGGAGATGGCGAAGATACTTCAGGAAATCTATGCTGTGCCAGAGTCAGGCCCCAGTAGTACAGAAGGAGATGATTCCAGTGAAGGGCAATTGAAACCTTTTGCCAAGGTAGATGGTGTCGCCCCGAATAGTCCTTCCAGTGAAGCGGTGCGTAGTACTTTCGACGGAAGGTTTCGAGTGCTCAAGCAGATTTTGCCAGGGTCTGCAACGGGAAGACCTTGTTGTCAAGTTTGGCAGTCTTACTCAACGATCTTTCTCGTCTGGGTCTCTGCAGCCTTTGGTCAATCTGGTGTCTGCAAATGAGAATGTAAGTATAGAATGCATTCTGAAATGAAGGGCTCCACCTGACCTGCCATTCATTCAGAAACCCATTGCAATCGAAGTGCTGCGCGGAGAAGAGACAATAACCTTGTCTCTAACTCCCCGAAAAGGTTGGGGTGGAAGAGGGTTACTAGGGTGAGCGTTGTTCGATGGCTCGGGGAACCTGTTCCAACTTGCGACTCACACTTTGACTTGGTTTAGGTGTCATATCATTCCGCACACGCCCAATTCATAGTCAAGTGGCCATGATGATGGACTAATAGGGCTGCGGCCTCGAGAGCTGACTCTGGCCGTATCGAAGAAGTTGTTGCCATCGACGTCTCATCTTGCCTTGAGGCGAACATTGCGTTCGACACGATGTGCTAAATTGTATCCATGAAATGTGAACATAGCTGAATACAATTCCCACGTCTCTTCCCTCCCTCTGCCGTCGCTAAGTTCTTTCCCTTGGGCCAGAGTTGAATAGCTTCCTCTAGATGATTCCTTCTCTAGATGATTCCTTTTTCACGGTCTAATCATAGCGCCGTCAACAGCATTTTGTAACTCGAGGCGAATCCGAGGTGACAGGATGAATCACAGCATCGCCTCGTGGTGACCCAATCTAGCGGTCTCTGGATCCTGGTTTCTGGGCCAAGCACATGCACAAGCTCCATTGAAATATCGGTTTCTCACCGGGTCAAAATGTCCAAAACGTGTTTAGGTTCCATGGGGCCAGGTATGGGCGTGTTAGGGCTTTCCGACATCCAAAGCCCGACTGACTCTTGTTCTTTTCTAGATCCTTGCCTAGTTGCCCTGAGCCGCCGAGCGTAGCGGAAACCCACTTCTCTCCAACCCTGGTACCTTATCTACGGATCCATCCATAGACCTTCCTCGGCCACTTGCAAGCGTCGCCTTCTCTCCTNCACCCCCACCACATTGCCGCAGGTGCAGTCACCATCCTGCAACCAACCGTCATCTTCGTTGCATCCTGAACCAGGCCTCGTCAGCATGTCTGCCTCGGTTGCATCGAGTCCTACCCTCATCGACAGCCCCCACTCTTTCGATCATGATTTTAGCACGAACCATAGGCAGTTCCGTCTGTTCGATAACGTTCCCCCCATTGATTTCACCAATCCGCGTCCTCCGTCATACTCTGACCACGAACTGTTCTCTGACGAAGACGAAGATTCCCGTTTCTCGGCAAGATTCCGGTCCAGAGCTTTTTCGGACGCTTCAAACGACCCTCTGTTAACACCCCGGCCGCAGTCAACCGTCGACGGGAGTATGCGGATACGGCTCTCCTCCCCTGTCCAGCAGAGGCCTCCGGCAGGTAAGTCATCGTAAATTTTTATGTATAAAGCACTTCTGAGTATCATTAGGCCTTCAATTGCTCTACACTCACATCGCGCATGGTGCCGTTTATGACGCCGTCGTCGAACGATTTAGCCCACCAGCCTGTCAACCGGAAACACACATGGCCATTGTCGACGACGTCATGAGCTGGATTCAATATACCCCACCGCTTAATTCTCCCTCATATCCGGAAGAGCCATCATCGCCAAGCACACCAGTACCAGTGCCTACCTCCGCAACCCTTGCATTTTATGGTCCTCACGCGCGTAACAACAACCGAAATCGCTCTTTGCCTTCCACAACCGTTGTGCAACCAGAACACATCTTATGGCTCACGGGCCCCACGAGCACTGGGAAGTCCTCCCTGATGCAGACGATTGCTGAACGCTGTTCGAACACGATCATCCCTTCGCAGAGTAGCGAGCCACAACCATTATTAGCTGGCACCTTTTTCTTTCGACACAATCGAGCCCCAAGAAACAACAAATCCAAATTCGTGACCACCATCGCCTACCAACTTGCTCGAAGTGTGCCAGGCCTCGGAGAGCTCGTCGGGAACGCCATCGAGAAAGATGTCGGCGTCTTGCTGTTGGCTGAGGACGAAGATCGTGCGGCTGCTAGCGGCAGTGCCAGGAGCAGTGGGATAGCGTTTCAGATGGAGAAATTGGTTTTGGAGCCTCTATCCCACCTTTTGAAAGAGCGGCACCAAGAACACCATGCGACTGCAGCTACCGTTTATCAACGTTATCCGGCGCTGACTCCCAGGGTTGTCTTAGTTGACGCTGTCGATGAATGTATCAACGATGAAGATCAGATCGAGATCCTTAATCTCCTGCGCAAGTTATCCCAGGACAAGAGGTTCACTTCCTTCTTCCGTCTGGTGGTGTCGAGCAAGCCTCATCGAACGATCGAGAGGCAATTCAAGCTCCACCCCGATCTTGATCTGACCACCTATCGGTTGACGTTGCCTTTCGCTGCCAATAGTAGTGAAAAGGCAAGAGGCAGCAGGAGGGGAAGGGGGAGGGGAGCTTTGGGCAACAATGATACCGCCAAGGACGACGACTTGGAAATCGAGATTCGACTCTACTTGCAGTGCAAATTCAACGAGATCTGTCGCAAGTGGTATGGTCTGCCGAAGGACGTGGAGTGGCCAGATGCAGGGAACGATACGAGCTCGAGAGAGGGCGTGATCAATCGATTGGTGTACAATGCGTCTGGCAAATTTTCCTACGCTTTGGCCGTCATCCGATTCATCATGGGAGGCAACGACGATTCCCTGTCTTCCAGATACTGGGATCCTAAACGGCTCCTTGATTTGGTCCTGCAGGCGAAGTTCACGAAAAGCTACCAGAATCCATTTGCCGCACTCGACGCTCTTTATGCAACAATTATTCAGGAGGCCGCTGAGAAGAGTGGTTTCAAAGAGGCGTCACAGTTGGCGAGGGCCATTCGAGAGGTTGACGAGCTCCTGGGCGTTGGCACAGGAATTGAGTTGACGTTACCCCGACTCGCCCTGTTCTTTGGCTTCGATACGAGTACGAGCGGCGAGGAAGAATCGGATTCTCGATGTTTGGAGACAGCGTTTACCGGAGGATGGCTCAGCTCGATTTTGGACGTTCCTGCTCCTGATATTCCCACCGTCCCCCACGCCCACTTCAGAGGTGGCCCGAGTTTACGGCGTGTGGTCACCTTCCATGACAAGTCGTTCACGGATTTCATCAGGGATCCATCCCGATCGAAGAACCTCTTTGTATCCCGGTCCCAGCTGTACACAGACCTGGCGGTCCGGTATCTGAGAAGTGCCAGTGCGCAGGTATGCTTACTTGATATTTTAACCCTTTCTATTTGCTGATAATGAACGCGATCTAGCACCAATTCAAACCAGTCGAAGGCAGGGCAAGCTCGTCCACCACCAGGTCGGGCAAAGTCGTCCTCTCACCAGGGTCCAGCACTTCGTCCTTCTCTGCAACTTACAACGAGGAAGAAATGGACCTGCCTGAGATGCCCTTCTCCGCCCCAGCGGCCACTACATCGTTCCAGCGCGGTAGTACATATCCCTCCCTCCAAAGGCGTTCCCAACATCATCGGCGTCATGCTTCTGCGCCCGTCTCACCATATGCCATCGATGCGGACGATGCGTCGCTTTTCTTATCCCAAATGCACTTGGGGAAGTTTTGCTCGTTCTCCGTGTCGAACGACCCTGAATTGGAGAAGGAACTCATGCAATTCGATGTGGAATTGTGGTTATTCGGTATCGCGGCATCCTGCGACCTTGAATCCAGCAATCCAGCACCAGCTGCTGTTTCTCATGCTCTGCCTGTTGCAGGGGGCATGATGACAGCAAGGCCAGGTCCTCATGACCACCGCAGGACTATGAGCGAAGCCATAACGAAAAAGAGGAGCAGCATGTTTGAAGGCGGGGAAAACGAGAAGGAGAAAGAGAGGGAACGGGAGAAGAAGAGGACCGAGGCGCTCATGAAGCTGCATGGTACGCCGCATGCGAGTTCTCTCAGTGCAGGCCCTGAGAGCGATATCGATGCTATGTATCGGTGGGTGCATGTCGAGTGCTCGTGGTCGAGTTGCACGCCTGTTTGTCGAAGATGGAGGCGTGCGATTGGGAAGTTCTGGCAGAAGCAGGGGGCGCCGCAACAGCCGACGGTCATGGATAAGATTTACGATAAATTTATGCCACGGGATACGAAGAGAGTGAAGTTGATTACGAGTAGATACAGGCTGTGATATGTACATCCCTATGCTGAGTATGCCATTTGATCTACTATCTACTGACTCGAGGTTTGTGTTGCCATTGCTTCCTATCTGTTCCTCTCATCCTCTATTCTACCTCGCAGGACTCGATCACCGCTTGGTTACTGCCTGAACGATGTTATCGAGCGCCGGGCGCTAATTACATAAGTAAGGCTTATATAAACCACGCAGATAAGGAAGGGAGAGCGAAAAGAGTTTGAACTTAAACCTGCTCGATGAGCTGCGAGGACATTGGCAGCTCTATCCCGTATGCCCACCATGTCATCCAGTTGCAAGCACCATCCCCCACGCAGACCCCGATGACGATATCGGGCCTCTTCCATCCAGACATGATACCGTTGTTACCCAATCCCTTGCCGTTAGCGGCACCTACAATGGAGGACCCACCTTTCAAGGTCATCAACACACCCACCAAAGGCTTTGGGATGTTTGCGGCACGCCCTATCTCGAAAGGATCCCTTATTTTCGTGGAACATCCCATTTTCATCGTTCCTGCGATGCCTTTGCCAAAAGGACCAGGGTTTCAGGTCTACGAACAAGTAGGGAATGGTATACCGGAGGACCAGTACCAGGAGATGACTACTATGGCCAACTGTAGGGATGCAGAGGAATGCCCTAGTATTGTCGAAGGTGTGGCCCGGACGAACGCTCTCAATCTTGAATTCCAATTCCCCAGTACTTTCGACGGGAGTGGTGGCAGGCATTATGGGGGCGCATTTTTGAAGATCAATCGGTGTAACCATTCCTGTGGACCCAACGCTGCGTACAAATGGAACCTCTCCCTTCTCTCAGCGACCCTCTACGCTCTTCGAGATATCCAAGAAGAAGAAGAGATCACGATCACATATGCCGACCCCCTTCAACCCCGCTCTGACCGCTGGAAGAAGCTACAGCCCGACTATAAGTTCACTTGTGATTGCCCTTGGTGCACCCACAGTGATTCTGCGGCTCAGGAAGAATCAGACAAGTCTAGGGAGTACCTTCGGACCTATGTCGCGACCCATCCATCCTACCGGAAGTGGTCCGCAGACCCTTGCCTACCGGAAAACCATGTTATCGATGCTCACCTCTCTGCCCTGCCCGTAATCCAGCGGGAAGGTCTCGATGCCCTCCTCCCTTTGTTCATGGAGGAAATCTTGCGATGCCACGGCGAGCTCGGCAATGAAGCAGAATTCAAGGCTTGGACAGGGAAGACTATCACATTATGTTCCGTCGGGGACCGGAAGCTGGCTCAAGAACTTGAAAGATACTTGGAGAATCCTCAAAAGAATTTCCCGAGATGGGGTAAAAGGCGAGCAAAGCCAATTCGTGAAGGTCTGGCATATCACTTTGTGAAGTTTGGTTTGGCAACAGAGCTTACACTTTTTGTCCTAGGAAAATTCTCGCGACAGCGTCGCACTCCTTCAAGTTTATTAGAGTCAGAGGCCGATGACTTTTTCTCCTTTGGCCTCCTGGAGGTCGGTGCTTGACCGTCCTTGGGCTTATGACGTACAGCAGGTGGTAAAATGGCAAGAGATACTCTATGTAACCGAACAGGAGTTTGCGACCACTTGTAATAGATCCACATTTTTGCTGTCCTCCTACGTAGAGTGGAGATGATGATTTGTCGACGAAGACAGAGGTGACATCATTCGTGTGAAGATTGATCAATATTTCTCTTCAACGCGCTCCAGCGGGACGCGTGCTGGCATGGCCTCCGACTTCGTCCTGTCCTTCACGAAGCCTTTGCTTCAGTCGAAGGATCACTACACATCGACCCCAGCACCGTTAGGACCACTTACCACTCTTCTCGCAAGTGTCGACAAGCCCCGGCTATCCCCAAGTGAAGTTGCGGATGCCGCCGCGAAACTCCAAGATTGCAATGAGCTGGTGGCGACCACTGAACGTGAAGCCGAAGATCAAGCATTGTTGAAGCAAGCCATCGTCGCGAAGCTCGCTATTGCGCTGTATGCCGATGCTCTCGAAACGCAAATAACCCAGGCATTGGATATGGAGACGGAGGCGCAGTGGTGGGCGGATGTCGAGCGCTCGAGGGCCAACGTCGCCTGGTATTTGCTTCAAACCCTTCCTCACCGTCTGGCAGACCTTTTCAGAACTGTTGTCGAACACATTCACGCCCAAAACCCCGATATTACGTCGTTAAGGTCACTTTCCATATCGTCATTGGCTTCGACAACGATGGCAGCCCTGCACACGCTCCAGCCAGGCATGTTTCTAAGCACGGTGTTCCCTCAGCCACTATCTGTAATTTCCTCTGCGCAGGTATGGAGGAAAAGGATACTCCTTCCTCATCAACTGGCGCAACAGGAATGCAGGTACAACAGATTGGCTCTCGAAAAGCTGCGGGATGAGCGAGCGACGACCTTGGGCCGGCTCGCATTGCTTCGAGGGCACGAACAGAATTCTGAAGAATTTCTGCGAAGACTCATAGACGTTTTGTCTCCTGGCTCCTCGAACATCATTACAGAAAATCCAATCTTTCCCCTTCTTCAGTATATCTCCGTCAACGTCCTCCCGTCCCTATCCTCTACCCACCACTCCCACCTCCGGACCCAGAATCTTCTCCGCCCTTCACGTCTGACACAACTCTGGCCAAAGCTCCTCCTCCTACCACCGCTCACTTGGTATGCCATTCGCGTTGCATCCAACGCTGCTCCAGCAATAGCCACCTTTTTCCAGGACGCCAAAGAAACCACAGAAGCTTTCGTCCAGGGATGGCTCGTCGACCCCCTGAAAGACGTCCTGCGCACTATTCGTGCAGGGTCAGGAGGGTCTCTCGAAGGCGAAGTGGGTGTCATTGTCCGTCCAGAAGGCGTTCGCGCGGACATGGACTCGCTAGAACGCATGGCGGTCTCTCTTGCCGTCGACGTCCTCGGCTACGACCCCTCGGACACGACCAAAATCGACGCACTTCGCAATCAAGTTCGGGTCGGGGACCTCACGGACATCATGCGTGTATATGAGGAAGACATGCGTACGCCTGTGAGCAGTGCCATTCGTGGAAGTCTTGTGCGGGGGATTTTGTTGCAGGTTCAGAAGGCGAAGGTGGACATCGACCAGGCGTTGACGGGTATTGACAAATTGTTGAAGAGCCAGGAATTGACGTTTGCCTTCGTGGGTGTGGCCCCGGCGTTGGGACTGACGTATCTTGCGTTGGGATTGGTGGGAAGGGCCTTATTCTTGGACGATACAGATCGCGACAAGAGGAGGTTTGGTGGTGTGGTGAAGCGGGGAGAGGTGTGGGCGGATATGCGACGGATCGAGAGAATTTTGATCAAGGAGAGAAGGCGCAGCAAAAAAGAGGGCACCAACTCGAACGAAGATGCGGAATCGCCTCTCCCTCCTCTGTCTACTGGCCTGCTTCTACTGTCACTGACGAGGTTGAGGTCGTATGCCCAAACGCATATGCCGACTACCTCCACTTCGAACTCTGTTTCCGGAAAGAGGCAGGGAATGGGCCATGCTTACACCCAGCTTGGTGGAATGCGTGCTGCCTTCCTAGAGGACCTGAGCGACTTGGAAGACCCGAGTTTGGGGAGGCAGTCAAAGATGAAAACGGTCGACCGCATGTGGAGATGTTGGGCAGATGTTTTGGGATGGAAATAGTGGGTCGTCTCACATCTTAGAAAGTCCAGTTTGTGCCACCGTATTCTAGGACTTATATTTAGTTCAACCTTTCGTGCATTGTGGATAGATAGCGTTGCGGTCTTATCCTAGAAATCCCTGCTCGGCAAATTTACATGCAGCCTCTTTAAAGGTCGCTATCCTAGAGATCCTTAACCTGGTCCTCCAGCCATATCCATAATTTTACCGCAAGTTCCACGTCGTTTGTCCCCTCGTGTGGTTGACCAATTCGGCTCCAGGGTATAACATACTAAGAGCATATTCAGCATAGGAGATATCGAAGCTCTATTTTTAGCGGCACCGACCTTTCCACCCGCGTGTATTGCTTCTGGCGCGACACCTGCCCACAGCTGCGTTAGGCAGCCCCAAGTATTTGGATACCAGAATAAGCAGTAATTCTGAGGCGCCCGAATAATATGGTTCAGCAAGCCGAATGCCACCAGGCGAGATCATAAACTCACGGTAAACAGGGACTGAACCATTCGACCTTCCACACGTCGCTGTAGCGCAGTATGAAAGTTACCTATAGTAAGGATATGAACACCACAAAGCCGGGAAATGGACGTGCGAGATCTCAGTGACTGACCAGGATTAACGGCAATCGAGATGACACCGTCCTCTCGGTATCGTCGTGTCAGCTCGTTGGACATGAGGATCAAGGCCTAGAATTCATCCTGTCAACTCTCTGGATCCGGTGGGTAGTGAATGACAAAGTTTTGCCCACTCACAAATTTACTTTGGCAGTAGAAAAAGTTGACATCTCCCACTTGGCGCCGGTCCGGTCCGTCCTTGAAGGTTTCGAACTTGAGTGACCCGGCGAAGTGATGGGCAGAGGAAGTAACGTTGATGATTCGAGCTGTTCCGTCGAGCCGCTTTTTTGCTGTAGCAGACAATACGGGAAGCAATAACTTGGTGAAATAGAAAGGGCCTTGCGATGAATTTGTAGGTCAGGGAGAAGAAAATCCGGGATGCAGCGAAACAAATTACCTAGAAGGTTTGTGAAGACTACCATGTCGTAGCCGTTCGCTACCACATCGATTGGGGTGCCAAGAGTACCGCTGTGCTCGACGGAGAGTAAGCCGGGGACAGCAGAACGCGTATAAGCCCAACGTACGCATTATTGAATAACGCATCCAAACGCGTCTCTGCTCTGCACGATTTCGGTTTGGAAAAATGAGCGCTGGGACATATAGTTCATCGGCGTCGATAAAATACCTTAGGAATTGGGTAGCAGCAGCCTCGATAGACGAAAGACTCGAAAGGTCTAGCTCCAAAAATCGAGCTTTTCGACCTGTATCAGAGAACATTTCGTCGATGACTTTCATCGACTTTTCTTCGTCACGAGCAGCGATATATACACGGGCATCGTGCTCCAATAAAGCCTGTAGGAACCTTGGTCTTCGGTCGAAAATTATAACAGAGATGAGAAATCATACCCGAACAGTGTCCCTTCCCAAGCCAGAGTTTCCCCCGGTAACGATGAACACTTGGCCTGAGAGGTCAGGTATGTTATCCGCGGTCCAGGTGGGTGAGCCCAGAAACCAGGCTTCTTGAAAGAAGGAACAGGTCGATTTGAATGCAGAGAAAAGAGACGGCATAGAAACGGAAACACGGGGTGAAAGCTGGTGTGATGGAGAGAGTCAGGCTCGGATAGCAAGGTCTGCCAATATGAGCAGTTGACGTGTTCAACTGCGAGAAAATCGGTACGATAAGTCTTTGTCTTTCTGATTTACTGACTTACATTAGGCCGACATGCTGCCAGTGCTCGTTGGTAAATTCAGACCGGGATGACAGACCATGGGAAGCATCGAGACTATGGTTTCCCACCAATTGGATGTGGGCCCCATCCAAGTGTTCTAGTACAAACGGAACAGTCTCGGCCAGATACGAAGCGTTGTACGCGGCGTTTTGTAGGAGTGAGTTGGAGTAGCCTCTCCTGGAAGTCGAACTCCACAAAATTTTGCGCCGGTTAGATGCAATTAGCATACCGGATGCAATTAATTAATTATAGGACTCATACCACACCGAGAGCCGGCTGAGGCTCAATAGGTCTGGCGGCTGCTGTCATAAGAAATAGCTGTGGCTTTAGGAACAAGTAATTCAATTGGAAGTGATACGTGGACACTAAAACATGGTGACTGTGCATTGCCCCAAAACTGGAGAATGATTTTTGTGGCGTCAGTTTAGTCTTCAGGATTTCAAAGCGGATGAGAACAGCAATGGAGAGTGTTCTCCACGAATTTTATCGAGGTCTTCGAACAAAATTAATCCAGCTCGCCGGGAAGCTAAGCGAAAGACTCCAACACCCCAGGGTGAGGTTCGCGTGCGATCACAGACGTACAGGAACTGACCGTCACCTGGGTCGCATCCGTCCATCCCTACGACAGGTAGAAGCGTCTCTGAGAAATGTAAAATTTACTCGAACCTGTGGATGAGAAATAACGGTGGTTTCGAGGGATATGCAAGAGCGGTGTGGACTTATGGATCCCGGTGAATGTTATTTGGCCGTGTTGTGACATCGTTCGAACGGAGACGCCGTCGCGATGACCGTTTTCGGTGCATGGAGAACAGTGCTCGGTGTGGCGAATTCTCTCTTTAAGTCCCCTCGCCAGGGAGAAGGCCCCCATCCCGCGCAAGATATCCCTCAAGACACGTTCCTCTTGCACTCATTCCTCGACGTTCACGAACTCTTACGGACCCACTTCATGAACCCACCCCTAGGCGACTCCAGTCAGTTTTCACATACCCTGATATCCTCTAGCCTGTGGACGTAGGACGCTGGTCTTCGATATTACGCTTTCGCGACGAACCTTACGAATTTCAACGAATTTATCTTCGTCTTCACCGTACGGACTGAACGGTATTTGCGGTGACGGATCATCGTAGGTGCCACCAATCTGCCAGCTTCATAGGCTGTTAATGAGATGCAGAATCCCTGACAACCTTTGTAATAACTTCTAGTTTCTTCGACATCTGGCTCCACCACGAGATCTCATATCGTAAGTTGTACAGCAATATCCGCTGCCTTGATATTGATTAGATTG
>JANBPK010001686.1:0-16455 GCA_027579435.1 Candolleomyces eurysporus
AAGAAAGGGCGCACCACCATAGAGCTCAGAGTCGGCGGCGGGATTGGGCATTTGGACGGGGCAGGAGCATGGGAGTCGGGGACGAGAGCGTCGGCCCACGGCTTGGCTAAKGCCGTGCGAAAATGCGGGGATTAGCACTTTGTTCCTGCGAAACAGCACTGAGGCTGCAGAATGCCTTTTTGGGCCAGAACGGATCCACCATCTCATATGTCATCCCGAGTCTTAGTCTCCTCTGCAATTCCAGTTCCCCCCCCGTCCGCCCCCGAATYCCCTCTTCGACTCTGACCACCACCGCCATGCATTCAGACGCCTTCGACGTCATTCCCTACGAGGTGCGCCCCTCCTCTCCGCTGCAGAACGCCCGCTGACCCCTCTGCAGGACATCAAGGGCGACTGGAAGAAACTGGGCTCTGGCTCCTTCGGGAATGTCTACAAAGGCGTGTTCCCCCNGTCTCAGTCGCTTGCTAGACCTCGCTGACCCGCGATCGCACAGGGAGCTATCTGGGCATCGATGTCGCGATAAAGGAGGTCCTGCCATCGACCGAATACGACGTCGCAAAGTACTTTGAGCGGGAATGGCGTCTCATGAAGGAGTGCAGGCACCCCAACATCTGTCTCTTCATCGGTCTCAGTCGTGCGCCATCCCCCGACAACCGCATCTTCATCATCTCGGAATTCATCGAGGGGGGCAACGTCCGGCTCTACATCCATGACAAGAAAAAACCCTTTCCCTGGAGGCTCCGCCTCTCCTTTGCGACCGACATCACCCGTGCCCTGGCTTATCTGCATGCTCGCAAGTGCATCCATCGCGATCTCAAGGGAGAAAATCTTCTCGTCACCACCAACGGTCGCATCAAGGTCACCGATTTCGGCTTCGCTCGCATTGCCGCCCGTAACGAAGAGGAGCTCCGCCGCCTCACCTTCTGCGGCACCGACTCGTACATGTCCCCAGAAATCCTCCTTGGTGAAGAGTTTGATCTTCCCACCGACATTTTTTCGCTCGGGATCATCTTTTGCGAGATCGCCGCGAGGAAGCTGGCGGACGACCGCCATTTTAAGCGCGGTGCTCCCACTTTTGGCGTCGACGCCGATGAAGTCCGGAAGCTCGCCAGTCCCGGCTGTCCAGAGGACTTTCTCCAGCTCTGTCTCGACTGCTCGTCCACGGAACCCTCCAAGAGGCCGACCACCCGCCAGATCTTGGAAAGGCTTCGCGCGATTGAAGCAGAAGTCCTTCTGCGTCCAGCTGAAGGCGAAGACACCAACGTCGGCAGCGTGCGTTTCCTTACCGGTGGTAAACGGCCAGCCCTTGCTCCTCGCATTCCAAGCTTTGGCATGGGTGTCGGAAAGGACATTCGTGGGGTTGCGAAGGAAGACTCGGCGAGCTCGGATGATAGCGACGAGGAACTGATGGAAGCGGTGAAGCGCCTGTCCAAGGTGGGACTCGATGGTGCGTCGACCTGGAGTAATTCATCTTCCAGTATGTCCGCTCTTTTTTCTTTTCAATGTTATATCGTTAATACTCTCGATCAGGTATGCAGCCCTTGCTTGCCGGCAAGAACGGGGAAGGATCCAGATACAGCACCACGGTTATCCGTCAACCAAGCGCAGCGTCCTCCGCCCCTTCTCCCCTTTCCTCCATCCTCACTATTCGTCCATCTCCTGATCCGAATTCTTCTCCGGACCATATTCCTACTCCGATCCCCTCTGTTCTCGCAGACGATCCCTTGAATTCTGCTTCGCTCTTGTCTATCGACTCGTATCATACAGCGAATTCTTCAGCTATATCGAGTGCGCTTGCGACAGAGGGAGGGTCCACTATCCGTTCCCTGCCTCATAATAACGCTCTTTTCGCTCCTGCTTCCCTCGTCCACCGTTTCACCCTATTGAAGCCTGGCACCAAGCCCAAGAGGCTCAGCTCCGGGTCGGCGAATGGGGAGTCGTCGATTTGGAACCCGCTCGAGATATTCTTTTCTAGCGGACTCCTTGTGTCCAAATGCGACTTGTGCAATAAGCGGATTGGGTGGAAGCCGTTCTTGGAGTGCGATGACTGTAATATTCGGTGCGTGGTATGCTCATTGCATCTCCGATGTGTGGTTGACTTGGATTGGTTTCTGTATAGGACACATATAAAGTGTGGTGAGCTCGCTCCGCGGAATTGCGGTGGAGCCCAGCCTTTGAGGACTCACTCCGCACTCGAGGTAACTGGCGCGAGCTCAGGAGGGAAAGGGTCCGTTGGAGTTGTGAAAGGTTGACTGTAGGTTTTGCTAGGTAATACATGAACATATGGACTTGTTGTATTGTGGCGTATTAGGGCTGCTCAATTCTAAATGATCAGTTCAGTTTGATGAGTTGCTCATCCAGATTGGAGGCCAAAGGATAACACTGGAAGCCGGCTTTGCCGCAATGCCTGCTACTTAGCTTGTTTTGACCAGGGACATGGAGTATATCAGTATTTGTGTTCGGATCTTTCACTTTCAATCAATTATGTGCACTTGCTGATGCACTTGCAAGCATCCCTCAAAATCTCTCAGTGCCCAGCTTGAGAGAAAACCAGGAAGTAGTGATCACCACAGGACACCCATAGCTCATGGGTATATGGGATGGTAGACTGTCTGGAGGCTGGGCCAGGTCTTGCTGACCCAACCCTGGGCCCTGGTTTTTTTAAAGTACATGCTAACTACACTTTGAGGTGCAATATGTACTACTCTACACTAAATCAAGCCAGGTTCAAAGTGAGCAAACTAGTATTGTCAGCAACTACAGTGTGATGGCGGTCCTTGAGGCATCACCGATCCTTGAGGCAAACCCCGATATCTCGTGCTCGGGCCACCCAATTTGTATCATTTTTGGTCAGATTAGAGAATAGTAATGCTTTTACTGATTCCTGAAATTTGGGGCCAAACAGCTAAATGTGTATTGAGAAATGTCTAAATCAAAGGGTAACATATGGTGATTTTGATGCTTCACACTTTTCAGTCTTGATTTATCTATGGAAGATGAATGCTTTTGAGTAAAAGATTGATACCATGTGGTAGCCCTGCTTTTTAGCTCTCTAACGTGCCTAAAAAGAGGGAGTTTGGTGGGGAACTCCTCTGATAATGTCGGAATTACAGGAGCGTGACACAAATGCCAAATGATGGGGAAGGCGTGCACTCACAACACTCTTCTCAGGCCACTGTTGCTTCCCAAATGCCATACAAAGGCCTGTCAGAGCGCATCAAGAAGCAGAAGCAAGCTCATGTACAAGAACAGTGCTTACAAGAAGCTATCCAAGCCTATCATGATGCCATTGAAGGAGGTGCAAAACAGTCTTACTGCACAATAGCTGACAGGTTCGGGGTAGATGATACAACCCTACAACAACATGTAAATGGAGGGCACACAATGGGGGAGTTTAATGCAACAAAGAAGAAACTCACCGATGTGGAGGAACACACACTTGTCCGCTTTATCTTGGAGTCTGCTGACCGTGCCTTTCCCCTCTGTCACCGTGAGATCATGCAGTATGCAGATCTTCTCTGCCAAGGCCATCTTGGACCCAACTGTAGTCGCGTTACCAAATCCTGGGTCCAGGCATTCCTCGATCGCTATCATGAAATCTTGCAGAGCCACTGGAGCAAGCCCCCCAACACTCAACGGGCATAGTCCCTGAACCCCAAAGCAGTCAAGTCTTGGTTTGATCTCGTTGAAGAGTTCATTGTAAAGACAGGAATCAATCCAGAAAATGTGTACAGAATGGACAAGAGTGGATTCCCAATGGCATACACAGGCAAAGAACGGGTTGTGGGGGCACGAGGGACAAAGACTCAGCACAAGCAAGGAGGTGCTGACCGAGAGAATGTAACAGCAGTTGTCACAATCTGCACTGATGGTGGAACTGTCCCACCTTTGCTGATTTTCAAGGGAAAAAATGTCCAGGAGACCTGGGTGCAAGGTAACACTATTAATGCACGGTAAGTTTTCTATTTGACCTTGAGGATCATACATGAAGACTCACCTCTGTTTTACAGTGTTGCTAGTGTTCCCCACGGGTAAGCCTTACCCGCCGGGTATGCGGGTAGGATACACACAGGTACGGGTACGGGTAAGGGTTTGCTTACCCGCGACCTTCAAAACGAGCCTAAGAACAGCCCAAACGGACAAGAATTGACTGAGATACAGTCAATTTAAGTGAACCAACTTAAATTGGCTGTATCTCAGCCAGTTCTGATCCGTTTTGGACGATCTAAAGCTCTACCCATGCGGATTACCTGTGGGTACACGGGTAGGATACACAGCGGGTACGGGTACGGGTTGGGTCGAAGTTACCCGCCGGTAACCCGCAATGATCACTAAGTGTTGCATGCTCCAATCGAGGATGGACTGATGGCCAGATTGGGTTGAACTGGCTCAAGAAGGTCTTTGAGCCACAGACCCGTGAGAAGGCAGCAGGGCGTACTCAAGTCCTTCTACTTGACAGGCACAGCTCACACTACACAATCAAGTTTATCAAGGAGGCACAGAAGCATAACATTGTGCTCCTCGGATATCCTGCACACTGTACACATGCTCTGCAAGGTCTTGATGTTGTCTGCTTTGCCAGGATGAAGGAGAACTGGAAACAGAAGATCATCAACTTTGAGACAAAGAATTTCCAATCCATAAGCAAGACCAACTTCACGTACCTTTTCAGTCACACCTACACCACTTCATTCACCTCTGAAACTGTCTGAGCCACCTTTTGAGTGACAGGTGTCCATCCCTTTGATTGCACAGTCATTTCCAAGACCCAGATGAAGCTGAGCCTCACAACATCCACCAAAGGCACCTTCCCACTCCCACAGCCCAGTCCTGTCTGCGCAGTAATGGCAGCGATGGCTAGCAACCCCCCAACGTCCTTCAATATATCACCATCAACACACCAATGTCATTCTGAAGGACAAGAAAACTCACCACAATCAACTCCATCACAACGACGACAAGCTTTATGTTTAAATGTTGATCCTTTGCTCTACACCCCTTCGAAGCGCATGTGAGCTTTGTATGGCACTATTTCTTCAACTTCTTTGGGGTCTGTCCTTATTTTGAAAGTCAAGATCACTTCTGCAACAGCAGTTATGCCTCCTGTTTTCAAGGAGGTCCCACCACTCCCTCAGCCTAATTGGTCCCTCACAAACCTGGCACCTTCTCGGAAATCATATCAGGAGTTGCAGCGCAAGAACAAAGAGCTGCATGCTCACCTTCAACATGCCTCCATAATCCAGAAGGCCCAATAGGGAGTCATCAAGGGTGCCCATGCACAGGTGATTGTCCAAAACCTCCATCTCAACAAACTCAATGGTGCCCTCCATAGAAAAGAGTGGCAGCATGAGTCAAACCGCACCCTGGTGATTGACTCCACCAAAGGTCAGGTCTACACTTCTGATGAGGTGCTGCAAGGCCTTCTTGCTCAGGAGAAAAGGAAGAAGCAGAAGTTGGATGATAAGGAGGCCAGGGCTAGGATGAGGGCAGCTAAGAAGGAGGCTTAGGCAAAGTTGGAAGATGAATGGACAAAAATCAAGGCTGACCATGAGCAAAAGCTGGCTGAATGGAAGGGAGTATGCAAGGAACTTCAGCAACGGGCTGTAGCAAAAAAAAAAAAGGCCCAAAGCCCCTACTCGGCCTTGAAAACCAACTCTTCCTGCCAATTTTGCGGCCATAAACAAGGAGGATGAAGATGACAAGGAGGAGCCAGATAATGATTGATGGCTGTGTCACGCATTTGTGACACACGCCTCAAGTCGCACAAAGTATGACATTTCTATACCCTGTTGTATTTCCCTTACTCCCCTCTCTAATTTTTTGTAGCTGTCTTTAATATATAGCTTAATATATCGGAAAGATACAATTTCATCATTATATCAACTTTATGCTAGTGTCTGAGCAAGTTTGTTTTCATAAAATAGCAAATACAAGGTGCTGACTCAAGGACCGCCATCACATTGTATATTAGTGTGAAGAGATATTGAAAGATTGAATGGTAGTGGCTCTGGAAAAACAAATACAAACACCAAAAATCACAGCATGCATGTCATTTCACCCACAATAAATGATGTGAATGAATCATGTTATAGTATATCCAAAGAGTAGATAGGTTGAATTATAATCATTTGAGTGTTGAAAACAAATTTTGATCTTGGTTAGTATTTGTGGAAAAAGGTCAGGGTCAGCAAAAAAAAAANGTGCCAGCCTGTTATGTTTTTTTTGGGTGGAGCTTTGTGCTTAAGGCACAGGCTCTGGGGAGCAACAAATCTTTGCTTCCATTGCTGGCTAGGTAAAAGGAATGAGCACCACTTTACTGTGGCCCACCATGAGGAATTGCATGCACAAACACCCTACAAAATTCACAAACTTGTCCTTAATATTCATGAATAGAGGATGAAGATGCTGTTCAATGGTGATAAATGGACTTGTGTATAAGGAAAATCTTTGTGAAGTTGGGAAACTATAGAGTTTTCCCTGACTGCCAACTGAGCAGACTCCTTAGCAGAAATAAAAAAAAACAAGTAAGACAATTCAACAATGGTACTTTAAGTTTGTGAAGGCCTTGTGAACATATCTGAAACAACTACAACCAGAATTGAAGCTACCTGATATGCCTGACCTGGCAAGGGACAATATCAGAGGGAGTTATGCATACTACAAGGGAATCTGCCCTGACATTGCTAAACCAAAGTCTTCATGAAGTAACCAATGGCTTCAAGAACTTGATTATCAATCTGCTAAGTCAATAAGTGCTCACCTTATTGTTTGCAAATGGGAAGGACTGGGAGGCACTGGCACCAGGAATCAGAGACATTTTATACAAGTCAATGCCAGTCAACAAACTGTATACAATGAGGTACTTGTCATCACCCACTAAAACTGTTGATACGACCGTGTTTGCTTTTTTGTGAATAAATACCCATTTTATTGAATATATTGTTCATAATTCAATTAACAGTCGTGTCTCATTAATCTCTACACCATGAAACCCTTCCAGTATTAAGATAACTCACATGGTGCAAAGGATAAAAAAAGAGTACACTACTCTTGGGTTCATGAGAGTTGGAGTTTACTCGAGGACTGCCGACTTAGAGGCGCGCCCACCATATACCCAAGATTAGGGTTTAGTAAGCTAGCCGGTTGGCGCTGCTTCAGATTAAACGGCCTACCTTGCAGCTGAACAACACAATTTCACTACTAAGGCTATAGAGGTGGTTTCCTAGGCACTAAAAGTACCTAAATTCTTGCGCGGCCTCACATTAATCAAGTATATTCAGTGCTAGAGCAGTGGGGCAAGTCCCTAAGCGTACGAAGAGATGCGCAGCAAAGTTTCAGCACATCAAATGGCATGATGGCTGGCGGGGCATGAGAAAGGAGCTCAAAGTACTCTGAAAGGAAGGTTGTTCACGGAAAAAGATAATTTGGAGGGTGGTCACAAAGGGCTTGCCAAGATAAATCTATTCAATTAACAGAGGTCCAACTCCTCCTCACGCAGCTCGAGCAAAGGCACACCAAGGCAGTGGTTGGAATAACTGTAGACCAACCACCCTTGATCAACTTTGGCATCCCACTCGGCATACCAGAAAAGGCAAAAGAAATCTATGAATAGTCACGGCACGAGCGCAGGAATGGCGCAGCGGCACCTTGGCGTATCCGATACCCTCTTTTTATCTCTTTATCTCTCTCTCTAGCTGGAGCTTGGACTCTTTTTATTTATAAATCTTATGTACACCTATTTACCCTTTTCTGGTGATTATGCGGCTCCAAATAGTATATATATTGGACTCTTTTAGCATAGTTTTCCCCAGAGAATTACTGCTGTTTTATTTGTGTTTACTTTGCGTTTGCAATCAATTGGTTGTGTGACTTTTATCTCGTGCGGCGTGATACTAAGTTAAAGGAAAGATCAAAGCTATAAAGATATAACCTTTTAGGTTAACTACGTGATTATTGAGTACTCCTCAATTACTTGGAATTAGTGTGCACAAAAGAGAGAACTTGTAAATTCTTAATACTCTACACTACCCCCATACTTGCACCCCTGATTTCGGTGCAGCACAACTACGAAAGGTCTATACATACTACTTACCTCGCATGGCTTGATTTGGAGTTGGTGTTAAGTGTTAGGTTGTGTGTGTTGGTAGTCTTGCTGTACATGATCTCTTCACCATGTGTCCACTGTAAACAGATTAGATTTTGAATGACAGGCGATAAGAACAAACTCGCATGCAAGTCAGCAGATATGCACTCCACTAAAGAGTAAAAGGTGAAGGTAGATAGCAGCAACTGACTCAGAGTTAGCATGATTCACACAACATATACAGGAAACTTACAGTTCATGTGTCTCTGGGTAGCCAACAAGAAGTTCTTTGCTTTGGTTGATGAAGGCCACAAAGCAAACAGTGGTGGGCTGGGGAAGAGTAGAATCTAACAGCTTGGCATGGCCTTTCAGCACTTATAAGACAGTAGCTGCAGAATGAAGAGAGATAGAATACATACTTTGTTTGTCAACACAGAATACTTTGGCACCAGAGAGAGATGGTACCAACAGCTAGGTACCTGGAGTTGATGCTAGGCAAAGCTTTCAATTGCTCTTTCCTCAGCACCTGGGTATTCGAAATGTCAGTCTAATCCATTCTGCAAAATGTGAGTTCCAGATCAGAATAAAAAACAAATGACTTACTCCTTTGCATCCATACAGGTAAAACTTGCCATTGGAACAGCCAACAGCAAACCCAGAGACTGTACAATTGGAGTGAGTGAGCCATATGCCTGCCATTATGGCACATGGAAGTTGCACAGACAGCAGGGTCTAATCTTCAGAGATGTTCCACAGGAGGGCTGTCCTGTCATGCACTAAAAAAGTGAGTATGATATTATGAAGCAGATAGGACTAATGCTTACTTTCTACAAACATAATAACATTGTCATTCATCTTAAGAACATTAAGTTCAATAGACTGGTGGTGAGTAAAATTTTGTAAATGTTGTCTATTTATGATTCTATCAGCCAGAATAAAAACCAGATAACAGGAATCAAGGGCATCTTGAATTCAGGCATAACAGGCAGTGAGAAGGTTGGTATTTTGGGTCACCTTTTATGAGATGATGCTCAGTGCCTATCCCAATTGCATGCAGGTTTGATGATTCCTGTGGCAGTTGCAGAACAAAGCACAAAACTGCATGACATGTTGTCTTTTTCCATATCAAGTTGCTCTTGTACTTTTTAAAAGTACAGTGTCTAGAAGTTTCAAATAACTACCAAAGGGAGGGCTGGTATAACTTTTGTTTGCACTTGACTGTCAACGACACTGACAATCTTCATTCAGCTGAAAAGATGAATATGAACAAATTGTATATGTTCTACATCGTAAAAGTTTTAACTTACCTAGATTGCTCAATCAGGGAATCCAAGCTCAAGTGCCAATTGGTTGAAGTTGACACCACCATTCTCATTACAAATGAACTGTANTTTTTTTCATAGAATGCCAGCTCTTTGGCACCTCAAGTAGGCATTTGCCTATTGTTTTCAATGACCATTGCTTCATTGGTGTCATTTCAACATTTTTAATTCCAACATCCTCAATAGGTGCATCCATTGTATTCTGGTCATCTTCCTCCATTGGCATGGAAACACCGATGGATCAATGTTAGAACTGATTGTTTCCATCCATTTATTTTGACACTCACTCAGTTTTCAGCTGAGCTGATTTGTTATCCTCATCTACCTCCATTGACATCAGGACACTGACAAATTGATGATAGAGTCAACTTTTACATTTTTGTTGAGGGTGAAACTTGTTTGTGTTTGCAAGGCAAAACGTTCTGGTGTTCCCAATTTTTTCATGTAAAGGTATATCCTTTCATACTTCCACCATATTAAGGTCTTTAGGAATTGGCAATTCTTGGACAGCTATGGCTTCCTGTTGGATATAGAATGTTTGGTCCTTGCCAGCTAGATCATTGACACCAAATATTAGACTGGGGGCCCAGGTCAGAAATATTGCAGACAAGCCCATCATCCCTGCTCCCTTTCCAAGCTGGTTAGGAGATGATGGACCTTGCTTGCAACCAGGTATGAGTTCCATCTCAATTTACATTGTTTTTGAAATTCACTCACTGTGACTCTAGACCACCAGCACTTTCAACAGGAATTCCTGGGTCCTTCCCCTCACCACCATTGAAGTCAAGTCTCTACTTGTCATGAAGGTTTTGATATAGTCTGCTTTGAGTTTTCTCTGACCTTTTCCTGTTCTGGCCACATTGATGGCATTATTTTTGCACAATTCTTCCAAGACTTTGATTGAGTATTTGTTGAAGGTCAACTTTGCAAGGCAGGGTCTCTGAAACACCTTCTGTGCTTGCAGAAGGGTATAGTAGTCCATGGAATTGCAAAAGCATGTTGAGGTTGATTTTGTTGATTAAACAACAAAAATTTCAGGCACAGAAACATCAGGTCACCCCCAATTGGGCTGCCTTTGTTTGGCCACCAACAAGCCTGCCTTGTATTTTGATCAGCCACTGCTACCTCCCAGATTTTTACAAAAGCTAATGCTTATGCCTTTTCAACTCTAATTTTTATCTTTTTCTTCCAATATGCTCTTTTATTCTCTTCTCTTACATACGTTGTGCCATTGCTGGCAATAAGTGCTTATGAATTTCAACACCATTTCTCACCAGTCCTACTCCGTCATTTCTACAGCATCAAATGTGTTTTTGATCTGCCACCCTGCCACTCTGCCTTTTATAAACATGCTATCTGCTGGCTAAGGGACCTGAAGCAACTGTTGGTGAGTCATCGACTGCCAAAAAGCCTCACAAAGCCATAAAGGATTCCAGTGCTATCTTCAAGAGCATTTGTACTATCCTGGGTCTTTTGCTGACTGGACTTCCTGTGCTCCAGGTAAGGTTTTTATCATCAGGATCCCAATTTCTTCTCCTGATCAAACTTCAGGAGCTTGTCAAACAAAATTTTCAAACAGACTTCAAACAGCATGTTTTCTTCTCAAAGCAGACCCAGAAGGTCATTGACAAGGTATGCCAAAAGGTTGGTAGTCACTTTCCACAGCAGCAAACTCTTTATACTCACATTCCATTAAATTATAGCAAAAGTACCAAAGATTCATCTTGAAGAGCAGAAAAAAGCCTTCAGACAACTCCTTCAACTTGAATCACTTGCAATGCCACTCCCATAGGCATATATGTCTTGTTGGTTCAGTTAACGTGAGTTACTTTGACATTATATTCCTGAACGATATCAAATCTTCTTGTTTAGGATGACTATTATGTAATAACCTCAGTAGTATTTTTTTTGTTTTTTAGTAACACTAGAACTGCAAACAATGATTGCAGTTTAGTATCTTGTAATACTAAACTACATACTTAGTAACTTAGAACTATGAATTACTGATTGACAATGGACAATTATTTAGCCAGACTGTGTAATTACCAATGGATGCTTCAGCATGGACTGCAGCACAGTAGTGTTTGTAGTGTATAGGCAGCATAAGCTGAGAAGTAACTTCTCAGCTTATTCTCAAGAATTTACTTTCTTGCTTATTTGTATAACTTTTCTTTTATATTAGTCCTTTCTCTAGTGTATGATTAAAATCTACACCAAGACCAAAATTGACAACAACTACTTGATTCTCTATGTTAGCATCTTTCTCACCTTTGAAAAAGAAACCAAGATCCACCTTGAATCTTTCATCGTACGTAACCTTATCAAAGATATCCTTAATGCTGCACAGGCTTCTATCCTGCACTCTTTATCAAACCCAGAGCTTAACAGAGCACTTGCTCTCCTTGATCAGAAGTACAGCAAGTGGACTCCCAAACTCCAACAATAACTCTGGACCCTTGCTAGCTCTAACCCTTTTTCTGTCATCTCTACTGCTTTGTCTATTGTTTCTGCTCTGCTTGACAATCAAACCCCTTCTGACATTCAAGAGGCCAAAAGAAGGCTCAAGAGCTCCAGCTCAGAACATCCAACAAAGAAACCCCAATGTGGCACCAACTGTTAGAATTTGGTGCAGTAGCCTTGGTGACTACACAGTCTGTATTAGATTATTTTGTAGTGTAGGGTTAGGGTTACCTACCAGCTCATTACTGTAGCTCTCCCATCAATGCATTTTGCCCTTGTACACTCTACTTGCTCTGTGGCCAATTCTGTGTCTGTGTGTGTGCCCCTCATCTCTCTCTATCCTGTGCTTTCTTCCTGCTATTCTCTTCCTACTTTAACACCAACTCGCTGGAATGTGCTGGGCCTTCAACTTGAATAAAGAAGGCCAACTTCACTCATCTTCAAAGAAGATTTCTTGACTTCTTACATTGTTCAATTCTGCTTTTGGCACCTTTGCCTTTACCTCTCTAACCCTAAACCTTTTGTCCATTGGGCAGTCTTTTGTGCCAAACGAGACATTCTTTACAACAAACCAAGACAGTCCCATTATCTCAGCCAACTTTGCATCAACTGTGAGAACAACCTGTGCAAGCCTGTAACAATGACAATATCAACTCTCTCCTCTCTGACTGTAAATCCAACTAGCCTGGATTTGGTTGGCTAATAATTAGGCCTGGTAAGTGGCCAATTACTCTGTCCTATGTTCTTATTCTAAATAAAATCAATGCATACCTATTTTTCTCAAATTAAAAGCTGTATTTAGAACTTTTCCATACATAATATCTCATCCTAGATGATGCAACTAACTTAGAATTTGGTTTTACATTTGTTCAATGATCAAACTCTAAATTTGGTCTGGAGACATTTATAGTATACACCTGCTGGCAAAATTGCCAGACAATTTCTATATATGTTCCCATGTTTGTTCAAATAACAGGTGCAAATGGCACAAATTTAAGAAAGATATCAAAGATAGGTTTTGAATAGGAAAGTTTATATGTTATTTTGCTGAATGCTCAGCTTAGTTTTGAATTTAGGAGACTATATCTTTCTCTGAAAAACGGAGTATAAAATTTAAAATATATTTGTTGATTTGAAGAAACATTTGTGCTATGACCAAATCCATTTCTGCTTGTAGTGCTAGGAATTTCCTTATTAATATGCTCTCACCATCTCCTCTCTCCTTTCCATTCTTCTGCTCAGCCCTCCCCTTTTGCACAAAACTTCCTGCCCACATTTGACCACAGAGAGGATGGCAATGGCCCCAATGATGATAACAACAGCCTTGGCTACAATGAGTCTTTCTACACCTAAAAGAGTTGGACCATGTCTGTATAAGCATTCTCAGCATGCTAAATCTCTTGCATGAGACTGGCAGTACTTGGGATACTTTGATAGAAAGCTGATATTCCAAGAGCACGTCCACTACTATGCTATAAAAGCCCTCACCACTATCATGGTGATGAGGATGCTTGGGAACTTGACAAGGAGTTTATCCTCTTGCAACAAGCAAATCCTGTACAAGGCGTGTATAGTACTGATTGCCATGTATGGCCACAGGCTGCAGNTTTTTTGAGAGAGCTAAAACAAAAAGTATTCTCAGAACACTGACATCTATGCAGCATAAGATGGCATGTTGGATTACAGGTGTGTTTCGCACTTTGCCCACCAGGAGAGTAGAGAGTCTTCCAAGACTACCTCTCATCCATCCACCTACATCTACACAAGTTCTCCCAGAGGGTGGTGTTCTGTATAGCCTTATTAGACCCACCCACTCAAGTCCTTGGCTTTTGATCAGTGGTTCCTTAGAGGAGAAGACTGCTTGATTGAGTTCATTGACACTTTTTCCAAATTTGAATGGGGTGTCCAACACAGGACCCACATGTTAGAAGGAAGTGACTTTGTGACTACACTCTAAAATGGTTTGATGTGATTTTATCCGCCTTTAGCATATTTTATCATTATCTAATGGTTATTGCATCACATGATTGTGTGTAGCTTATTTAAACTGTAGATTTCTGTCTTGGAGTTTCTTAATTCAGTACTCCGACTTGAGGACTTTAGTTCCTTTGCCTTCAGTTATTACCTTTATCACTCCCTGCTGTTCAACAAGACAGAGGCAAGCTACTACACTGGATAGTGTGCATAAGGGCATAACCCAGTCAGCACTTGATTTTTGGATGATAGATGTTCCAAGATGAGAAGTATCAAGGGTCCCAGTTCTTTGCATTGTGTAGATTGAAAGGGACAGCTCTAGCGCCCACATATGCCAACAGCAGATCATGGCTGAAGTTGGTGGGAGAGGATATATTTCTGTGCATGCGAGTATGCAGAGCAATTCTTAACTATGCTTTCATTGGTGAGTATTATCCTCAGTTCAACATTCTAGAGACACACATGCATGTATGCTGCCAAAAGGCAATCACATGAGCACATATTTACTAGATGCCCAGACAGGCACCAATCACCAAAGCTTCTGAACAAGCTCATTGGTTTCCTCCAGCAAAACCTGCATGCATTTGGGTTCTGCTCAGCCTCTCAGAGCATTGGGTGAAAGTTGGGGCTGGGCTGCCTGCCATGTGCTCTCAGGGTTTTGGCTGTGTCATTGCTGAAGGGAAGGGTAGTCAGGATGGGCTGAAAAAAGGCACCGTAAGGCAAAAGCTAAGAAGGGCCTTTTATTTTTATTTTTTGAAGTCTTATTTATATTCCAGGGCATAAAGGCAGGCCAGTTGCTATCTACATACAAGTAAGGGTCTGCTCAGCAACCTAGATTTTCAGCATGTGCTAGAAATCTAGTTTGGTGAAAGCTCAGTGGTCATGACCAAGCATCCAAATTCAATGCACACGTCTCTAGTTGTAGTTCAATGATAATCAATTGTTGTTTTTGCATCTATTTCTCATCATCCTGCTTACTTTACACATGGAAAACACACTGTGGTTTTTTGTATGTTTGTTCAATGTAGCACATTTTAAGCAAATCAGATGCAAAGAATGCATTTATTTACAGTTTGTGTTTAATGTGCCTACATTGGACACATATTGAGCAAAGTTTTAGTGGTGGCAGAAGGAGGCCAGACATATGCAATGCAAATTTGAATTTGCCCAGCTTGAACATTTGTATTGCGGATTGTAGACAAAGTCAACACTTGCATTTAGTTTGTTTAAAGTGTGCTCTTTAAACAAACACATCAAAAACTGCAGTGACAACCAAAAAGACTACAATAGTGGCTGCCAAAATTCTATAATAGCATTTGCAGCCTACATTATCCAAGTAGCCAGTGTCTGTGCTGTCATATATGCATGACCTGGCTATTGGAGTCAGCCATATCATACATTAGCTCTATTTGGACATGCATGGATTCAAGAGCTGGTTGATGGGCACCCAGCATGTATCCAAAATGAGGTGCAAAAAAAGTTAAAGNAAAAAAAAGGAACGGTGAAAAACACATTGTATCATGCCATACCACCCATTTGGAATGTTTAGTTATGACCACTGAGCTTTTGCCAAGCTAACTTCTAGTGCATGCTGGAAATCTCACCAAATCCTTACCAAATTGCCAGCTTACTAGCTAGACATAAAGGAGGTGTTAGATCAGCTAAGGTGGCTAAAAAGCCACAAGGGCCACTCACTACAAATAATTGCAGGTAGATTGTTGGTTTTAGTAAGTGTCCCCCCAAATGGAGTAGATGTAGATCAAAAAGGTAGATAAAGGTAGAGATAATAATAGATAATGATAACATGATGTACCTTTAGATAAAAATTTTGTTCGACAGGTAATAAATGGGAGCTCAAAACCATTGGAACCACCATGATGTTGTTATTTTCCATCAATTCTTCTGTCCACTGTCAGAGGGTGTTCAAGACTGTTTCTTATGTTCAAATTGCTGTCCAATCGCTGTCTGGGTGCTTTCCCATGCTCTCCCTTCCTGTCATTTCTTGTGCCCTTTTTTGGCATCACACAGCATGTTACTTTTCTATCAGTTTACCTTTCTATCAGTTCACCCTCTACTAAGTCTCTGTTTGTTTGAAGTTTGAAAATGTTTTGAATCACTATAGTGCATAATGTATATTGAGCAAAATATACTATGAGTATAATGCATACTAAGCAAGATCTACAATATAAGTAAAATCAAATAATAATGCAATTAAGCTTTATTTTTCTTCCTCTTTCTATGATTATACAAGACNTTTTTTGTTTTTTCTTGTTTTGCATGCCTTTGGTAGGATAAAAAAACCATCCGCCCCAAAGTTCACAAAGGAGGTTGCAAGGGCAAGAGCAGAGGGGTTGGGGTTAGTTGGGGTCTCAGTGGCAGTGGCAGGCATGGGGATAGTGGCAGGTTGAATTTTATTGACAGAAAAATTGGTGACATGGGGGTGAGTGTCAGGCATGGCAGAGAGAGGATTGGTATTAATAGATTCCCATTGCTAACAAGGTTGATGAATTCAGGTGCCATGCCAGCTTGTTGCTAGAAGTACTGAGACTGCCACTCTTTGTATTCCTGATCATTAAGCTTCACAAAATGACCTGCTCTACTTTTATAAGCATTGAA
>JANBPK010001687.1:0-16271 GCA_027579435.1 Candolleomyces eurysporus
AGTTCTCGAAGCCATCGGCTACTTCACGAAGACTTCCGCTTAGCAATGTCAGGGCGAATTCCCTTGTAATACGCATGACTCCCGCTGATATTGTCCCTCGCCAGGTCAGGCATATCAGGTAGCTTTGATTCTACTTGTAGCTGTTTCAGATACGTTCACAAGGTCTTCACGAACTTAAAGTACCATTGTAGAACCGACTTACTCGTCTGTCTTGTCTCTTGCTAGGTAGTCTGCTTAGTTGGCAACCAGGGAAAGCTCCAACTCTATAGTTTCCCACTTCACGAAGATCTTCTGTATGCACAAGTCAGTTCACGAACATTAAGAGCAAGTTCGTGAATTTTATAGGGTGTTCACGCAGGCGGCGCATCAGCGGCTCGAAAAGACCTAAGGATAACTCACAGCTTGCTCTACCAAGGGCTGGTTGAGAGCGGAATTTTGGCTTATCGAGTGAAGGACGGGGACCAAAGGCATAAGAAAGAATTTGGGAATGATCTCATTTAGGTGTTCCTTCCAGAATTTGGCTATGTTGCTGGAATTCATAAGTGGTTGGGAAGCCATGGCAAACAAGATCGGATGATGCTGAAAGTAAGGTGACAATGAATGGTAAAGGACAAGTGTTGGGTCTGGAGCGGCGTGTTTATTCTGGAGGCTTGACGTCTCTCTTTTATTAGACGCTAAGTCTCAGGCCACTCCAGGGAATGATGACATGTTCATGGCAACTACGGTTTCATTTCTCCTATGTACCTCAAGCCGGGGACGGTTTAGATTTTGGTTTGGGGGAGAGGGCGCTGCTTACTGCGTCATAATTGAGACTTACTGAGACTTCAAAAAATTTTCGCGTTTTTATGGTCTTACTCTTACACTTACTAAAGTATGAGGCGGCACAAGTCTATGTCCCTAATTTAACTGAAATAGTTCGTCTTTTAGTCAATAAGGACTTCTCAATTTTATTCAGAGAAGACTTAGGAATTCTTGGAAGATCACACTCAGAAAAGACACAAGAAAAAGATATTGAATTTTAAGAGGAGCTGGTACACTGCTACACTATATAACTGGTACCAGTAAGTTATATAGTAAAAAAAAAAAACNAAAAGATTGNAAAAAGTCTGGCGGATGGTTGCTGCAAGAAGAATGAAAAGNAAAGAGACGCCCGGCCCAACTATGCTCCTCCACCACGGCGACGACACTCTGCAGCCTCATGGAGGAGAGGATGGAATAGAGGGGCCAGGAGGGTGTAAAGGCTGTCGGCCTGGTTCTTAAGTAGGGCAAGTAGGTTAATGCGGGTCCCTTCAAGGAATAAGGCGGATACATACCTGAATATCTTGAGGAACCTGGGCTGGCACCGTGACTGAGGAAGGGGTACCTCCAGCTGGGTTGCCAGT
The DNA here is from genome assembly GCA_027579435.1 of Candolleomyces eurysporus. Classification (NCBI taxonomy): domain Eukaryota; kingdom Fungi; phylum Basidiomycota; class Agaricomycetes; order Agaricales; family Psathyrellaceae; genus Candolleomyces; species Candolleomyces eurysporus. The sequence goes on from JANBPK010001687.1 coordinate 1,383, forward strand.
GGCCTGCGTCAATGACTCTGCAGGATTGCTTGGGGCAGCTGGAGCCTACAATAGGCAAGGAAAAGCTAAGACAAAAACAATTAATTAATTATAAGGAAAGTTACATACCTCAAGGGCACCCGGGAATGTGGAAGGGCCAGCTGCTGGAGCAGGCGTGGATTGGGTAGCCTCCTGAGGCTCGACTTCCATAGTGTCTTCGTCAGCATAGAAACTCGTATTTTCCAAGGCTTCGGAAGCCTCAGAGAGGACTTGTGGTGGGTGCTGCCTAGCGGGTTGTCGGTAGCTGGTGACCCAGCAGTACTTGGTTTCGCCGGGTTGCTGCACAGTAGTGTGAAGCCGCTCAGGGAACCTCATGGGGGTGTCGAGCGGTATGTCTTTGGCGAAGTCGAGGAGTTCTTCGAAATCCTCGATGTTCCGAGCGTAAGAGCTCAGACCCTCATCACCCTCACTGGAGTAAACCTTCTGCAGCACAAGAGAGAGCGTCTCAAGCTTTGCCTTTGTCATCTTCTGAAGGTCCTTGGCATGAGAGGCAGCAATTTGAGCCATTGCCCTCAGATTTAGAATGTCAGATACAAGTAGAGAAATATCTACAAAGAAAAGAAAAGGTTAAGTAAAGAAAGAATAGTTTTTATAGAAGGAAAGAAAAGACACTCACTGGCAGGGGAGGCTTTGCCTGCGAACGCCAGTTGTTGAGAAGATATGAAACACGGGATCTGGGTGTTGAAGCCACACATCTGTTTTAAAGTTGCACACTGGTCGCAGCGGACATGATTGAGGTAGTCGCCTCTGGTGCAAGTCAGGCCGTGTGAGGCACACTGACCGCAGGGTGGACAAACCTGCAGTTTGAAAAGTAAGCATCTGGCGGAGAACCAAAAGGGTAAGGGAAACGAAAGGGGACTCGCCCAAGACAGAATGGGGCTTTGGTTGACAGGAATTGTCAACTCGCAAAGAGTGGAAAGGACCGTGTTTCTGGGGCTTCTTCCGGTTGGAAGACACCCTAGGGCGCAACCCCTGGGGTGGCTTGAGCTTGGGATGGTTGATGACTGTAGGAGGGCGGCCACCCTCGGCGATGCGGCGTGGCGGCAAGACGGCTGGGGCAGGCAAGGAAGGGGAGGTCGTGCCACTTGCTTCTTGTGGAGGAACCAGGTTGGCTGATATGTCTTCTTTGCCGGGTGGAAAGAGCTCCATTGCCAGTGAAGACGCTTAAAAAGACAGGAAACCAAATAAGAATATAAGAGATAAGCAAAGAATATGAGTTTAAACTCACCTGGCACTGGGGCCACTCTCTGGGTTGATGGCAGTCTCGAGAGGCTGGGAGGTGTCCTGTTCCTTTGGTGCGGGCTCTTCCCCTTCGGAGGACTCATCTCCCTCACTCGTGGCACCTGGAATGATTACCTTAGGGAGAGCGGGAGGTGGAACCTGCTCCGGGTCACCGGAAGTCTGCATGCCGGCAAATGCCTGGAGTGGGACCTCATCCCTCAACCAGTGCCAGCACTCGGTGCCAAAATAGGCCTGAAAATTGTCGCAACGTAGCCTCCAGAACAGAAAAGAAATGTGTGTGGCAAGGCTGATGAGGTCGGCATTTTGGCAGGTATCGATATGATATAAGGCTGCTTGCTAAAGAAAGGTAAGGAGAAGGAAATAAGTAAACAACCGAAAAAGAAGAGAGACTNAAAAAAGGTGCCCACCAGATGAGGCCGTGCAGCTAAAATGAGAGTGATGACCCGGTTAAGGAGGCTCTCGTTGAGGTCAAACCCTAGGTGGGGGTTCAGGTATGGCTCGAAGCCTTTGGCAATGTCTGCTAGGTCTGGGAACGCGACTATGGTACAAATGGCTTGGGATCAGCGGAGAGTGATTCGAGGCACCACGTGTTGCGCCGGGAGGAGTTCAATGATCTCCGGCAGCGATTGTGCCCGTCATTTGCCTTGTGCCTTCTTGCTTTGCTTTTCATGAGGCATTCTTGGGTGACCAGAGGAACAGTGAAAGGGGGAAGAAAGGTAAGAAAAACAATGGGAGGCCGAAACGACTTATATCAAGGAATTCAAGCCTCTAGAAAGCTCAAGTCAAGAAAAAGGAAACTATCGGATTTGGGATCGGGAGGCTTTGCACGGCCCAAGAAGTCGAAACAACTCTATATATTGCTGTGGCTTCTTTGACATGTCTCTTCTGTTGAAAGTCAGATCTTTAATCTGAAGAATAAGTGCCCTAGCGGGCGGGGAAGTTGTCGCACTCTATTATTGATGGATGATCAGCCAACACCAATCAACATTTGCTTCCACGTGCCTGACAGGGCCGCTATCTGGGAGTTCTCTCACATGGCGGAACCAAGTAAGAGTGCAGGCCGATGTGTGCACTACAAGGACAAAAAGTGACATTTTGATGCGGTGCAATGGGATTCAGTCTCTAAGCGTTGGGCCAAAGACTAAGTTGTGTTTCTCTCAAGGCAAAGGAATAAAGGCCTGCTGCTCTATAACACAGCGACTGAGGACAGTCGAGAGCTGGTTTGGGGGAGATGATACAACCGTGTTCTTTTTCACAAATAAATACCACTTTTATTGAATAATAGTTCATAATTCAATACATGGTTGTGTCTATTCAATCTCTACACTAGCAAACCCGTCCGGTATTAAGATAACTCGCGCAGTGCAAAGGATAATTAAAGAGTACACTACTCTTGGGCTCACGAGAGTTGGAGTCTACTCGAGGACTGCCGACTTAGAGGTGCGCCCGCCATATACCTGAGATTAGGGTTTAGTAAGCTAGCTGGTTGGCACCGCTTCAGATCAAACGGCCTACCCTGCAGCTGAAATGCTCAATTTCATGACTAAAGCAATAGAGGTGGTTTCCTAGGCACTACGAGTACCTACCCTCTCGCGCGGTGAAGAGATCGAGAACAGCAAGACTACTAACACACCAACTAACACCAAACACCAACTCCACCAAGTCGAGCCATGCGAGGTAAGCATAATGTATAAACCTTTGGTAGTCGTGCCGCACTGAAATCGGGGGTGCGAGTATGGGGGGTAGTGTAGAGTATTAAGAATTTACAAGTTCTCTCTCTTGTGCACACTAGTTCCAGGTAATCGAGGAGTACTCGATAATCACACAGTTAACCCTAACGTTACTTCTTTATAGCTTTGATCTTTCCTTTAACTTAGTATCATGCCGCGCAAGATAAAAGTCACAAATCCAGTCGATTGCAACCGCAAGGTAAACACAAATAAAACAGCAGTAATTCTCTGAGGGAAAAACTATGCTAAGAGAGTCCAATATATATACTATCTGGAGCCGCGCGATCACCGGAGCATGGTAAATAGGTGTACACAAGATTTATAAATAAAGAGAGCCCAGGCCCCAGCTAGAGAGAGAGATAAAGAGATAAAAAGAGGGTATTGGATACGCCAAGGTGCTGCTGCGCCACTCCTGCGCTTGCGCCGTGACTATTAATAGATTCTTGTTGTCTTTTCTAGTATGCCGAGTGGGATGCCAAAGTTGATTGAGGGTGGTCGGTCTACGGTTATTCCAACTGCCGCCTTGGTGAACCTTTGCTCGAGCCGTGTGAGGAGGAGTCGGACCTCCATTCTGGGTTATCTCTTTCCGTGAACAACTTTCCTTTCAGAGTACTTTTGGGCTCCTTTCTCGTGCCGCGCCAGCCATCATGCCGTCTGATGTGCCGAAACCTCGCCGTGCATCTCTTTGTATGCTTAGGGACTCGCCCTACTGCTCTAGCACTGAATATACTCGATTAATGTGAGGCCGCGCAAGAGGGTAGGTACCTTTAGTGCCTAGGAAACCACCTCTATTGCTTTAATAGTGTAACTGAGCCTTTCAGCTACAGGGTGGGCCGTTTGATCTGAAGCGGCGCCAACCAGCTAGCTTACTAAACCCTAATCTCAGGTATATGGCGGGCGCACCTCTAAGTCGGCAGTCCTCGAGTAGACTCCAACTCTCGTGAACCCAAGAGTAGTGTACTCTTTAATTATCCTTCGCACCGCGCGAGTTATCTTAAGACTGGAAGGGTTTTGTAACATAGAGATTAAGTAGACATGACCGTGAATTGAATTGCGAATGATATTCAATAAAAATGGGTATTTATTTGCGAAAAAGCGAACACGGTCGTATCATCTCCCCCAAACCAGCTCTCGACTGTCCTCAGTCACGGTGTTATAGAGCAGCAGGCCTTTATCCTTTGCTTTTGAGAATACACCACTTAGTTGTTAGCCCAACGCTTGGGAACCAAATCCCATCATGCCGCATCAAAGCGTCACTTTTTGTCCTTGTAGCGCACACGTCGGCCCGCACTCTTACTCAGTCCTGCCATGTGAGAAAGTTCCCAGATAGCGCCCCGTCAGGCACGTGGAAGCAAATGCTGATTGGTGTTGGCCGATCATCCATCAATAATAGAGTAAGACGACTTCCCTGCCCACTAGGGCACTTATTCTTCAGATTAAAGATCTGACTTTCCACAGAAGAGACATGTCAAAGAAGCTGCAGCGATATATAGAGTTGTTTCGACTTCTCAAGCGGCGCAAAGCCTCCCGATCCCAAATCGGACAGTTTCCTTTTTCTTGACTTAAGCTTTCTAGAGGCTCAAATTCCTTGGTATAAGTCGTTTCGGCCTCTCAGAGTCTTTTCTTCCTTTCTTTCCATCTCTTTCTTACCTCTGTCCTTCCTCTTTCTCCTTGCAATGCCTCAAGAACATGCAAGCAAAAGGCCCAAGGGCAAGCGCCCGACTAGATCGTCACCCGAGATGATCAATCTCCCTCCGGCAATGCATGTGGCGCCGAAGATAACGCTCCATTGGTCCCGTGCTGTCCGAACCATGGTGGTCTTCCCCAGCCTGGGAGACATTGCCAGAGGTCTCGAGCCCTACCTAAATCCTTCCCTCGAGTTTGACCTAGACCAAAGCCTGTTTAACCAGCTTACGACCCTCATCTTGGACGCTCAACCCCGCTTAGCAAGTCCTTTTCTCGTTGGTTCTTTCTTTGGCACCGCTTTCCTAATCATCCTTTTGTACTTCTTTAGCAATTGGCCCTGCATCATGTAGACACCTGCCACAACGAAGACCTCATCAACCTTGCCCTCCATATCTTGTTCCTCTTCTGGAGACTTTGCCCAACTGAGTTCCAGCAGTACTATAACACCAAAGGCTGGTACTGGTTGAAAGACCAGGTGCCCACCACTCCTTTCACTGGCCTGCAAGCTACAGGAGACCCCGTACAAGTGGGAGCCCCTTCCTTCCTGGACATTATCCTTCCTGACGCCTCCGACAAAGAAAGCGAGCAGTCAGGAGAAGAGGAGGCCCGAGAAGAGGAGGAGAATCCACCTGTCACTGCCGCAGGAGCGGCTACTGAAGTGGATGCGACTTCAACCAAGATGGTTGCCGCCACTCCAACAGAGGCTGTCGCCGAAACAGGAGGCAAGGACATCCTGATGCCTGGTACGTTTCTTTTTCTTGCTTTTTGTTTGAGTAGCACTTGTTCCTTACTGGGGACAATCCCCTTTCCCTTATTAAGCTTCTTCTCTAGCTGCTGAACTCTTCCCTCCTGAGGAAGAGGATGAGGACCAGGGCCCTACCGTCCCTCCTTCTCATCCTTTGGCCAATACAAACCGCCCGGCAACTGTCATTGAGCTCCCCCACCTTCAGCCGCCACCTGGTCAGTGCCCTCGAGTGGCCCCCGAGTGTAAGAAAGCGCAAAAACACGAAGCCTTCCCTCATGTCGAGCCACCGGGCGTACTACCTGTCTACAAAATGGGCCCGTTGTTCCTTCAGTCCAGTGCCTTGCATGAGTTGACATTGCCACTCAATGCAGGCCCGGTTTCTTCCTGGGTAAATACCTTCTTTTTCGTTACTTTATTTTATCTTATCTGCTTCTTTACTTCTTTCTCAGGTTCATCCTCCCTGCGGTCAGTGCACCTCACATGGCCTAATATGTACGGGAGGAGACTTCCTCAACCACATCTGGTGCGATCAGTGAGCGTCCCTCAAGCAGACCTGCGGCTTCAACACCTGTATCCCTCGATTCGCCTCTTCGCAGCAACTTGCGTTCGCAGGTGAAGCCTCCCCTGCCAGTATGTTCTCTTTTCTTTCTTATTTTTACCACGTTGACCTTCCTTTCCTTTTCTTAGATATTTCTCAACTTGTCTCCAACGTCCTGAACCTGAGGGAAATGGCACAAATTGCTGCCTCTCATGCCGAGGACCTGCAGAAAATGACGAAGACTAAACTGGAGACGCTCTCCCTCGTGCTGCAGAGGGTTTACTCCAGCGAGGGTGACACTGGATTGAGCGGTTATGCCAGGAACGTCAGGGACCTCGAGGAAGTCCTCAAATTCGCCAAGGACATTCCTCTTGACACTCCCATGCGGTTCCCGGAGCGACTTCATGCCACCATGCAGCAAGCCGGCGAGACAGAGTATAGATGGCTCACCAACTATCAGCGCTCCATCTACCACAACCCTCCTTGTGTTATGTCTGAGCTGTCCGAAGACCTGGAGAATACAAGCTTTTACGCTGACAAAGACGTGATGGAGGTCAAGCCTCCTCAACAAGCTCAGCCCGCACCAGCTCCAACCACTGGCCCATCGACATTCCCCGGCTCCCTCAAAGTGCGTGCTTTATCATTAATTCTTTTGCAGCTAACTTTCCTTACTTGTTGTAGACTCAGGCCATTCCAAGTAATCCAGCAGCATTGTCGACACTGGCTGGAGGTAACCCAACTGGCGACCCCTCTTCTTCTGCCCCTGCGCTGGCCCTGATCCCTCAGAACATCCAGGTACGTGTCCTGCCTATTTCTTGAAGGTATTCGTATTAACTTTATTACCCTACTCAAGAACCAGGCTGACAGTCTCTACACGCTTCTTGCCCCTCACTTCCATCCACTCCTCCGTGAGACCGCTGAGTGTCGTCGTCGTGGTGGAGGAGCATAGTGGGCCGGACATCTTTTCTTTTTGTGGGGTTCAACACCCCTTTTTATCTTTTCCTTTTTCTTGCTGCAGGCATCCATCGAACTTTTTATTACTTGTCTTTCTTCCCTATATAACTTACTGGTACCAGTTATATAGTGTAGCAGTGTAGCAGCTCCTTTAAAAATATCAATCTTTCTTTCTTGTGCCTTTTTCTGAGTGTGATCTTTTCCAAAATCCTTAAGTCTTTTCCTGACTGAGTGTTGAGAAGTCTTTATTGAGTAAAATTTGAACGACTTGAGTCAATCTAAGCCCTAGTCTTGCACCGTTCCATACTTTAGTAAGTGTAAGACCGTAAAGACGCGAAAAATTCTTGAAGTCTCAGTTATGATGCAGTAAGTGGCACAGTAAACCAGAGGTCGTCGGTCAGGCCATCCGCCAAGACAATCACCTGAATGACATCCACTTGGCCGCTTCGATCCATTCCGTTAATAACCCTTTCCCAAAGGAACTTAGGGTCTCCCTCCAGCGTTTCATTCGTGCTGGGATAAGGGACTGTGGTGACCAGGTTCGTGCCGTACCACCTTTAAACCGTTACTTTTTGTTTACACTCGCGTTCAGCCGCTTCCGATATGGGCTCAGACCGGCCGAGAGCTTAGAGATACTTCTCGCACAGCTTCCGAATACTCCTTTCAGGCTCCCAGCATCTAGCAGTAACCCGCCGGAGTTTCGTCCTTATGGTGCGGCACCATATTCTTTTCATTCTTTTTTTTTTTCATCTTAGAGTTATTTCATTACAGGTTCCACCTTTGACACTGGCATCTTTGCTGAAGAATACCAGCAGATGTCTGTTGCCATCGAGAGTGCCATAGGAGCAACTCACCCAGCGTTAGACCTGTTCTACCAGATGAACTGTCTCAAGTCCAACATAGCCCGTATCGACAGCGAGATTGAAGCCCTTTCCTTCTTACACTGCGCAAGTGTTATGCAAGTCGCATCCCTCCGGAACCAATACAAAAGCGACTCGCAGCTTCCCGATCCTCCCGCTTTGCTTCCCGCTGTTTCTACCCCGACTCCGTCTCCTACAAAGAAGGCTCCTAAGGAAATTAAGGAGACGAAGGAGCCGAAAGAGAAGAAACCAAAGCTTGCAAAGGCTGAAGCTCCTACCCCCAAGGCCGCTGCCAAGGGATCTTCCAAGGCAAAGGCCAAAGAGACGGTTCCAAAGACTAGAGCTAAAGCTGCTTGGGAAGCTTCAGAGACCAAGACCCGAGCCAAAACTCAGGCCGCTCCAGCTACTGAGGCAACCAAAGGAAAGGGGAAGCAACGTGCCACCACCAAGCTGAAGGAAGTCGTCGAAAAGAAAGAAATTGTCAAGGAGCCGGTTAAAGAACCGGAAGTAGAGAAGAAGAAGGAGGTTGTCAAAGAGCCGGCTGAGAAAGAGGGCGAGGCCCTCTCCTGGGGTGATGAAGACATCGAGATGGAAGAAACTGGCGTGGCAGGAGAAGACGAACTCATAGAAGAGGAGGAAGACATTGCAGAGGAGGAAGAGGAGACCGATTAAGTACTCATTCCTCCCTGCCGCCGTCCTCTCTTTCTCTTATCTTTAGCCGTGGCATAGACTCGAAGTTATAATCAACGAAATCATTGCTACCATCTTCTGTACCTTTAGCTAGCTCATGTATTGCTTCTTTGCTTAAATCAAATCCTGTATTCTTATCCGTTCCAACCTTTATTGACTTTCTCGGGTAGTAAGGTATAACTCAGAAGGCCCCAATCTTATTCTGATAAACCAAGCCATCCAGCTCAGCTAGAATGTAGGCGCCGCCTTTATTCCGAGTGACGACCACCATAGGTCCCAAGTAACGTGGCTTCATCTTTTTGTTAAGACTAGACTCTACCGCAGTGTTCCTCATGAGTACAAGGTCACCCCGCTTGAAGTCCCAATCCTTTATCGTTGCTTTATTAGCCTTTGTATATTCTTCGACCCGTTTTCTCTTTTCTGCGTGAACTCTTTTCATAGCTTCAGCAACATGAACCTGATGTTTCCCAAGCACCTTAGCTCAAGTGGCAATCAAGTCTTCTGTTGCCATCAATCCCATAGGCGGCTTGACCAACCAGGTCGCTTCTTGTACATCGAGTAGCATGACAGGGTCTGTGCCAGTAAGCAGGAAGAAAGGGGATTGACCCAATCTTTTTCGTAGCGTAATACGGTCCACCCACATAACATGGTCGAAAAACCAAAACCATTTGCTGGCATCGCTGCCAGTCGCCTTATACAGGCTTTGCCGCACGTCCCAATGGGGCCGTTCGATTCATCCATTCGCCTTCGAATTGTAGCCAGAAATCGAAATTCCTGTAATACCATATTTCTTTCTTAACCAGTCAACCGCTGCAATAAATGGTCCTCCATTGTCAGTCACAATTTGCCTGAGGCAGCCTCATCTACAGATTATATCAGAGAAGAGCCAACCTTAATGGCCGAGGCATTCTCGTGCCGTAAGGGTTGTCCTTCCATCCAGGAGGTCAGAGCGCATCGCCCATGTAAAATGTAGCCATGTCCATTACTAGGTGGTGTCATGTGTAGGGTATCGACGTGCACTGTTTGGAAGATAGAGGGAGTTTCAGTCACCATGGGAGGGATTTTTACCAAGACCTTCTGTCGTTCTTGACAAAGATGACAGGTCTTGACATACATTTACGCATCCCGCTCCAATTCTGGCCACCAGAAATGCTTAGACACGAAGGTTTAGTAGCAAAAATTGCCTTGATGTCCATTTGAATCATGCACTCCCTTAAGGATCAACATTTGTCGAGCCGGCTCAATGTAGAGTCTATGGTGCCCTTTGCCGTCTTCCCGTCTATACAGACAACCTTCTTTAGATATGAAGAACTTAGTAGCAAACTGCTCAAAGCTTTTCCAATCCTTTTCTGAGATCTCACGCGGCTTCACAGCCGGCGTAGTTAGCCATGCTTGTACTAGAGGTATCCACTCGTCTAGTCCTTTTCCTTTGTTGGTTCTCCAGGAATCAGGGTAGTCCTCCACTTCTGGAGCCTCCTCATTATCTTCCTCAGAGGCGGCATTAAGTAGGGCATCCTTTGAGAGGGATAAAACCTCATGCCGCTTCATGTCCTCTGCCTCAGTAAGGAAGGAATGATATACACAATCCTCTCAAAAAGCGTCCTCATCCAAAACAGCAGCGTCGAAGGAGTCTGACAGATCGAGAGCCTTCTGGAGCGTGAGCATGCGCTCCAGAGTGACAGGGTTCCGAGGTATTTTCTTTGAAGAGACCAGGGCCATCCTCGAGGAGCCGAGCTTCACCTGGCAGACGAATTCAGAGCTGCTGTACCAGGGAGCGTTGTTGATGACATGCCAGGCGCGAACTGCGGACATCCAGGAATTGATGGAACTGGAGGAGGCCTTCGAGGCTTGATCTGCGACAAAGGCGGCAAGAAGGACTGCAGAAGCGGGCATGCGGCTATATTTGGAGACACCTTCTCTGTCACAGAACTCAGTGAACTGAAGTAGACCCGCACCGTATCCCGTGCATGTGGATTCAGCGAGAGAGGAAATGACGGCAACGTTGATTTTGCGGACTGAGTCAAAGGAGATCTCCCCTAGCATGGAGTCCAGCTGGGAAAGCGAGTAGGGGGTGACCCAATGAGAGATGCAGTCTCTCGCAGCAACTGCAGGTCGAAGAGAGGAGGGGGAGAGCTTAATGTCTCTTGTTCCCCGAGGTTTGATGGGTTTCCCAACAATCGGGCAAGAGGCGATGACGTTCTCTATGGTCAAGGGCAGGGAGGACTGGTGAGAGGAGGAGGAGGACGGTTCGGAAGAGGTGAGGTGGTTGAATTTGCCGTAGAGCATGCGTGGCGAAGACGAATGCGAAGGGTTCGGAGGGGGGGGGTGACTCCGGTTTGTTCTTCATGTTCAGCGGCGGGACGTTACACGACGCCCTGGATTTTCCGAGGAGGAATCTATACATGAAGGATGTAGGGACAGAGCTCAGCAGGGAGCTCGAATTTTGAAGTGATTCAACAAGACCCGGGACCCAAATCTCTGCGCAAGATAGGGTCAGCGGGGTTGTCAGCAGACTTGACATAAACGACATCAAGCAAGATGTGGAGAGCGTCCAAAATGTACATGAATCTGATGTCAGAGTGAGTAAGATGAGGGGCAAAGTAGAGAGAGAAGGAAGAACCTTCAAATTGAGTAGTTAACCTCGACATTGCGGCTACGGCCTTTATAGTAGGCACCAATGATGCCCTGGTTATCGGACTGGACTCGAACCTTGCAGTCGCGAAGACCTTGAGCTTCGAGATGAAGAACAAGGAACTTGAGGGCAAGGCACTCGAGCCAACCGATATCTCTCCAGGGGCCCTTCCACCCTTCAGCTAGTCTCCAAGCGTCCCACTCGTCACCCCAGACCAGTCCGATGCCCCAATCGGTGGAGGCGTCGACACTGATGCCAGGGTCTAAGAGTTTGCCATAAGGGACAAGAGAACGGGTGAAGTTGGGGATGGAGAGTTGTTGGACCCACCAGGCAACATCGGTCACAACTGAGGGAGGAGGATGGAGGGTGGTGCCTCAAGGGTATTTTGCGTAGTGTGCGATGAAGGAGGAGATGGAGGCAAGACGAGAATGACCAAGGCGGTGTACGAAGGCGATATGGCAGAGGGAGCCATGAAGCTTCATGAGCCATTCCTCTGGGACATGACCACCATTCTTCATGTAGGCAAGAAACAAGTCGGCGCGAAAAAGGAATTTTCTCCTCTTCTCTTTGGGTAAAGAGACTTGTCAAGAGGGAATGTCCCATAGGAGGCCGACGTAGGTGAAGGTCGGGGAGTAATCCTGGCCCTTCTTTTTGTGCCACGGGATGCTGGTGGAAGCGGTCAGACCTATCACCTCCTCGCAACTGTACTTGTATATGAAAGGGTCATCGCCCATCCCAGAGCCCGAGACAGGTCGTCGGAGAGAGGAGACGTCGTCACTCCATTTGGGGGACGGGCTGATGGAGTGGAGTGACCAGATTCGGATGACTGCGCGAGGCATGGGGGCAGAGTTACTTTCGGAGGCAGTGGCACCAAATGGGCAGCAATGCTGGAGGTAGAAGTCACCCTCTCTCCCTTGCATCACGAACCATCGTTTGTGAGAGGCGCAAATGGGAGTGCAGCGGTGGAACTTGGAGATGTCAAGGACCATGGCCTCTGTTCCAGGAGGGGAGGATGTGATCTGAGAGAGAGGGTACATGTCAAGTCAGCGACGTGATTAACGTGGCACATAAGACCAGAAGAGGCACACAGGGCCAGGAGCGGCACATAAGACCGAAATGAGGGCACACAGGACCCGCAGCATAGAGCTGAACAGCATATATAGCCGGGAGACATCCAGTCTGGGGACACATAGGTCCAAAGTGGGGAAAGGTACTCACCAGGTTGGCTACGTATTCAGCAGTGTCGTAAAGAGCCGGAAAATCCTCTTTGTCAGAGAAGGAGTTGGTCGAGGGGTGGGTTTTTGATGATTTTGAGAGGTTGATGCACAACCTGAGTTTCTTCTCGAAGGAGCCTTCAACCTCCTTTTCGTCGATAGCGATGGGCGAGCACTGGAAGGGGCCACCTAGAATCCCTTCTAGATCTTCTTTCATGTACAGGCTGCTCATCCTGCCCGACTCAACCTCCTCCTTGAAATATGTGTCGACAAAGTCCATATGCAAGTCGATGGACTTGTTGTTGAGGAATATGACTGTTTCTTTAAGGTCCGGGAAGACGCCCATTGGGAAGCCTTCTCAGAGCTTTTGGGTGAGGTGAGGGAATTCGTCTCGAAGGGTGGGGAATCTGTCGAAGAGAGCGTCAAAGGCGTCGGCGACGTAGGGGGTACATATACGATTAAGAATTTCGGGATTAGTGGAGGTGATGGTGTTGGGAAGAGGAGGGGGGAGGAGTTCTCCGTGTGAGGGGAGAGCAGAGGGCGTCAGTTTTGATGTGGCCTCCTGGAGGGGCAGGAGGTGGCTGGGTGGTCGCTTCCGCAGAGCGAGCATAGGTGCGAGGCTCTGTTGTGGGAGTGACAGTTGGGACCCATCGCTCCGTTGGAGTTCCACTTTGTACGGACGGGGTTGCCGCCTGCAACGGTAACGAGGGCGCCGTTCGAGACTGTACAGAAGAGGGGAGAGCCGTCGACTTTGACAGAGGCCGAGCAGCCAAAGATTTTGTGGTCTCCGCCGCCGCACAGAAAGCAGCACTGGCCGGTCTTCTGACCTCGAGAGTGAGCTTGGGTGCAAGCTTGGGTCCTGGTGGTGTTGGAAGAGGAGGAGGAGTAAGAGGGAATGGGAAAAGAGTGAGAGGAGGGTTGGGATCAATGGAAGGGAGCTGGGACTGGGGATAGGGAAAGTAGTGAAAGGGCTGGGAGTGAAAGGAGGGGAGGGATTGGGGGAGTTGGTAGGAGGGATAGGCGGGGTAGGGCTGGGTGAGTTGGGGGACTTGAAAGGAAGGTTGGGAAGGAAACTGAGAGGGGAGAGAGCCGGGAGGATAGGAGGGAGGGACTAATGTGGAGTCAGGGATGATGCCGAGTTTTTCGTGAACGTAAGTCCACTTGTCCTGGGCGAGTCTGTACTCTTGGCGGATGTCGTTGAGGAGGTCTTTGTGCATGCCGGGCTTGAACATGAACGGCTGGAGGTGGTACTTCTTCCTCATGGTGATGTCGACTAGGAGGATGCAAGTGAAGTCGTAGTCGGCACCTTGAGCGCCGTACGTGCTCGAGCACCACGTGAAGTGGGCGAAGAGCCATTTCGCCCAGAGGTCGTCCTTCCTGACATTCTGTGCCCAGACCAGTTGAGCAGTGGACGCGCCGTACCAGTCCCTGTGGGAGAGGAGATGCTCCTTGGGGATTCGTTTATGGTTGGCGTCGATGACCCTGATGGTGGTCGCCTTCCCGTCCACATCAATCGTCGCCCTGACCGTCTTGATCAGATTCGCGTTGAAACTGATGAAGTCGATGGCATCTCTCGTGAAGAGGCCGAGATGGGAGTAGAACCCGGCATGGTCGAGCATGTCGACTTCCTTGGCCACGACAGGGTCGAGAGCCTGGGAGACATCTAGGTCGAGCTCGGGTCGGCACGTAGATTTGAGCTTCTTGGCGAGGGTGGACTCTAGCTCTCTAGATGGGGAAACAGGCCTCTTCAGGGAGGACTGGATAGCCGAAGTAAACTCGCCGACCATCTGCCTGAAGTCGGCAGCGGGGTCAGAGGCAGCAGGCGGGGCTTCCTCTTCTGGAAGAGAGATGAGAGATTCGACGTCCGAGTCCGGGTTTACCTTAGGCTCGAGGCCTTCCATGTACTTGGTGAGATTCGCCAGGGACACGCCTTTGGCCTTGAGACCGTGTATGACCTTCTTGATACCGTTCCTGGCCGTAATCGCCAGATTCTCGGCGATCTTTGCAGTCCGGCTCATGGACGAGATCTCGGCCACCCTCCCAGGGTTTGCGTGCGTCTTGGAGCGATTCGTCATCTCGAGGCGAGAAAAGAGGCTGAGAGCGATGAGAGAGGGAAGTACTCAGAAAAAGAAGGCGAAATGCGCGATCTCGACGCGTATATGCTACTGTTCTATGAGGGGGAACAGGAGCAAGGGATGGAGGAGAGAAAATCAAGCGCGCGAGCGCTTGGGGGGCGAGGCGCACACACACAAGCGCAAACACACGCGCATCAGAGATCACTAAAAAGGCTAACTTGTCATACGATTCGTCGGGCCGTACGCTACGCTCTACTATAACTAATCTACGCACATTTTTTGACTCGGGTACTACGGGGGGTCGATGCGTGCCAAGACAGTGCTTCCGGCATGTCGCAGCCATCACTCCGGCCGCTGATTCCGGTCAAAAATGCCTCGGTACTTGCCGTGCGAAGCCATCGGCCACTTCACACAGGTATATGTCTTAACAGACCACTTTGGCAGAAGGCCGTTGCAGTGCACGGCAGTACGAGCCTTTACGAGG